>PVJO010022675.1:0-21628 GCA_004026905.1 Hystrix cristata | reverse complement strand
ATGGAGTAAGGAGCTCCAGGGCCTCAAGAGGCTCATGATTACTATTCATTGTGGCCCGTATCATTCTTTTAGTTCACTATGTCTTTTGCTTAATGTCTTTGCCTGACTAGCAAAGTAAGACTCTCTTTCCAGAAATCAAGCTAAAGGAGGGCAGCAGCAGCCTTAAGATACCATGCAAAAAACAAAACAGTCAAAGGAAAAAGCTGCAGACACAGGCATGAGGAATCCAGTCTGACATGAGCAGCACACAGAGAGGAGACAGAAAAGATTTTTCAACCCATGACCCAAGAGCTCCCTTGAAAGATGAACGTACTTAGCTTCCTCCACTACCTCCACCTCAGTATGAGCAGTGATGGGTGCATTGGAGTGGGCCCCCGTTGGGTCATCGACATTCAGCTCTCCATTGGTTGAGCTAACCACCTGAAAGAGAAGGACAGACTGTGACAAGCGCCATGGCAACACAAGCATCCTGCAGGCACCTGGGCAGCTCACTAAGGGAGCTCTCTAGCTTGATGTTTGTTTTCCTGGGTTAAGAGGTCAAATGTCCTAATTTAGTGAATGTTCCCAGACTCTTACCATGTGAGAACACCAAACTAAAAGGTATAATCATAGAATGATCACACTATCTTCCATACTGAGTGACCACTTTATGTCAGGCACTTTGCTACATGGTATATGTGTATAAAAACTTAATCTTCACAAAAATCCTAAGAAACAGCTCATGTTACTTTCTTTCTATAGACAGAAATGCTAAGAAATGACTCGACCAAGGGTTAAGTTAGGATCTATGGACTTCCATGAGGGAAACTTCTCCTAAGAATACATTTTTCTCATGTTGCAAAACTGCACACAGTACTTTATTAAATTAAATATAACTGCATGGCTGACTTCTAAAGACAAAAATCACTGTGTTCCTTTGAACATGGTGAGGAAACTCCTCTCACTTTATTATCCTGTAATTATATGGACTCAGTAAGGACAGCTTAAAAAAAAGACCTCTGAAAGCCAGGCAGGGTGGCACACTCCCATGATTCCAGGACTATGTGAGGTTCCAGGAGGAACACAAGTTTGAGCCCAGCCCAGGCAACTTAGTGAGACCCTATCTCAAAATAAAAAAAAAAAAAAAGGCCTGGCAAGGCAGCTCAGTGAAAGGCTTTAGGTCAATCCTCAGAACTTTAAAAAAAAAAAATTCTGAAAAAAGGAAACAAAGACTGCACCAGAAAATATAAACAATCACACTTTCCTTCAGAAAGGTCTTCGTGGCTCTGACTATTGAAGTTATTCAAATAACAAGACTGCCACGTCCTCCCTGGCGAGAAGGAAAATGGTAAGGAAACACTTTCCTTTGGAAAACCAGTCTTATTTCAACGACCTTTATTTCAGGTTCACTGTCATCCCACTTCTCAGTGATGGTCCCCGAACTGTAAGTGGAGGCTCTCACTCCTGCCATCTGGTTAATGTGGCCCCAGTCAGGCTTCTCTTGCTTGTACAGCTGCTTCAGCCGCCTGGTCTCATTTCCAGTACATGATTCCTGATTTATGTGGGTGCTGGGAAGTGGGAAAAGAGACCCCGCTGGACAAACCACTCTGCTGTTAAAGACCTTGGCTGAAACATGGGAGAGAACCATGAAATAGGATAAAAGGTTTGAAAATGATATCCTTGGTTAAGTAGCTTCTATTTGAGACTGTTCTTACAGGTATTGAGAATCACACAAGAAATGTATGAGCTGGGTACACAGTACATGCCTATAGCCCCAATTTCTCAGAAGGCTAAGGTGGGGCAGGGTCACAAGTTTGGGCCCAGCTTGGACAATTTAGTGAGACCCTGTCTCAAAATTAAAAGGGCTGGAGATGTAGCTCAGTGGTACATTACCCTTGGGTTCCATCTCATAGTATGAGGGAAAAAAAGTGCTGGGCATGGTGGTAAACACTTGTAATCCCAGCACTCGGGGAGGCTAAGGCGGAAGGATTGCAAATTCTAGTCCAGCCTGAGAAGTTTGGTGAGACTCTGTCTCAAAATAAAAAGGGCTGGAGATGTAGCTCAGTTTTAAGGCCCTGGGCCCAATGTCCAGCACACATACACAAATTTTAAAAAGTTGGAAAAACCCAGCAGAGACCAAAAGTTGAGATGACGTTCAGAGTTTGGAGAAAAGAGAATCACCCTAATGCTACAGTAAGGGTTTTCTCAGGCCTATATCTGCTTCCTGTGGGCACATTCTCACTGCACATTAGTGTTAACACTGGTAAACACAAGGATTTTGAGCACAAGGATTACAAGAGAAATCACAGTAGATTTCTTAATAAATAATTCAGAAACTAAGATTCATATAAAATTTATTCTCATGCTTTTTTTTTTTTTTTTAAGGTATTGGATATTGATCCCAAAGCCTTTGAGCTATACCCATAGACTTTTTTTGTTTTTCATTTTGAGACAGGGTCTAACTGAATTGCCAATGTGGGACTCAAACTTGCAATCTTCCTGCACTGGCCTCCTGCATAGCTGGGGCTACATGTATGGGAAATTGTGCTTAGCTATATACAACTTCTTAGCTTCTATTGACATGAATGAAGCAGAAGTAAGTATCAGCAGTGAAAATTACCTGGTGACTCTGAGTCATGGTGCCTGCTCACAGTATTTAATGTGTGTCATACCTCCTCATTTCCCCTTCTTATGAATTATGACTTAACCCTAGGCCAGGTCTTTAGGCAATATAAAGAAGAGAGTACCCCCATTTTACAGACTAGACATCCGTATCACGGAATATCTGGTCTTAAATGACTCAGACATAGACAGGAACCTTGCTACTGATTCTCTATCAATAAACTTTAAGTGCACCTAAAACACAACTGAGGATCGATAGCTACAAATCTGGGCCTCTACATCCTCCACATAAATACTTCAAGTTGGAGGCAGTCTGCCAAACCACTGAGCTGCCATCTGGATTTGTAGCGGATCCAACACTGGCATGACAGAGAGCTGGATTCCAAGCCTAGCTCTAAAATCAACATCTTCTGTGAGTTCTGTTTTCTAATAATGTGAGACAGGGCAAATAACCCTGGTCCTATCTACCTCACAATTACAAACTCAGTTAAATTCAATGATGTCTACATAAGAGAGCTGAAAAAGTGTAAAAACCTTATGAATGTAAAGAAATTATGTGTCTGTCTATCTATCCTATCTCAGTTCACAAACTCAATTCTCTCCACAATTCTGGTTGCAAACTGAACTGGATGAGAACCGAATCAAATTTCTCCATAAGGTCAACACTGAACCTAACCACTGAATTTGATTCAGTTCTCATCCAACTCGGTTTGCAACAAGAATTAGGGAAAGAAACAAGTGTGTGAACTGAGGCACTGTATCTGTGCATATATATTTATTTATTTTAGGCAGGGTCTTACTATGTTCCCCAGGCTGTTTTCAAGGCTCATGGGCTAAGGCCTCTGAAGTAAATGGAATTACAGACACATGCCAGTGTGCCCAGACTGAATTACTGTTCTTTTTGTTTTGTTTTGTTTGTTTTGGTGCTGGGGACCGAACTCAGGACCTCATGCTTGTTAGGCAAGTGCTCTACCACTTCAGCTAAATCCCCAATCCCTGAATTATTGTTTTAAACACAGCAGTGTTGTAATTTTTCTGTTGAATTTTTCAATACAACTTCATTCAAAAATAACATTTCCTGAGGGAGGGGAGGAGAAAGCGATTAAAAAAAAAGAATTAAAGCTTGTTATGTATAAGTACTAACTTCCCACAATGAAGGCAATTATTAAGTAATGCAAACATGTACCAATTAAAAAATTTTGCATGGTTTGGGGATTCAGCTCAAGTGGTAGAGCGCTTTCCTGGAGTTCGACCCCAGCAGCAGCCCCCAGAAAAATTTGCAAAAAACAAAGTGAAGAAAAAAAAAAAAGATTTATTACCTGGCCCTGTGACATACACATGTAATCCCAGCACTTAGGGAGACTGAAGTAGGAGGATTGTAAATTTGAGCTCAGCCTAGGGCACTGAACAGCTCAGTGAGACCCTTTCTCAAAACAAAAAATAAAAATGAGGGCTGAGGATTTAGCACGGTGATTAGAGTGCTTGACTCGCAAGCACAAGGCCGTGAGTTTGAGCCCCAGCACCAAAAAAATAAATAAATAAAAATGGCTAGGGATGTAGCTCAGTGTAAAGGCTCTGTATTCAATCCCCAATAATGAAAACAATTTTTATTTTTTTAATTTTTATGTATTTATTTTTCAGGGGCTGGGGATCGAACTCAGGGCCTTGCTAGCCAAGTGCTCTATCACTGAGCTAAATCCCACCCTCCAAGTTTTTATTTAATGCCCCAAATTTGGACATTTATTTTGCTGTAATTAATATCAATCCCATACGCATTTGGCTATGTTACACAAGACCAAATAATACCTTACAGGATTATCTGTGAGACAGATCAAGGTACAGGGCTATTTTGACCTTTACTCCTTAATACTGATAAAAACCACTGTAGGAATCTCAGAAAATGCCATTATGAGGAAAAATCAGAACTGTATATCAAAGCAAACACTACTTTACATAATACGTCATTCTTAATTCTTAAGCCCTTGCTTGGCCCTGGAGAGTTCTATTATATCTCCCTGTATATTTTAAAAATTTTACAGCAATCTTTTGGAAAGAGAAAAACATACTGTCTTCTTGAATTTAGGCCTTCTGTATAGAGATGATGTAGAAAATACTGGAAGGATGGGACCAGGGACCTGCCCCAATAAGTAGTTTTGAACAGGAATGTCCACGTGCTTACTCAGAAAAAACTCTTCCACTTGGTGTACATTCCCTTTGAGGCCATGGTGGCTGCAGGCCACCCAGGTGAGGCCAAGTATCTCATCATATTAACTCTAGAAAGTGAGACGACTTAGAAATGTGTGGGCCTCTGGCACGCCAGAAAGGCATTACTCATTTGATCTGCAAAAAGCATAGCCTCGGCTGAGGAATTAGCTCGGTGGTTAGAGTGCTTGCCTTGCAGACACAAGGCCCTGAGTTCGATCCCCGGCACAAAAAAAAAAAAAAAAAAAGAAAGCATATGTTGGTGCTAAAAACAGTGTAATCCCAAAGAGGCAGATGGAAGGAACAGCAGAACTTCACACAATACAGTATTAGGTAAATGCTACAAGTGTCTGTCCTCTATCCAAGTGCCAAGAAAACTGGCAGAACGCAGTTTACAGAGTGGACATACTCTAATTGACTCAGATTTAAATGAAAACACAACATCTCTCACTGACAGACAGCACGAAACACTATTTAAATGAACACCCCTGTGTTCTAACACATCTCTGATAGACTACACTATCAGGATATGCCTAAGAGGTGTTTTCCTTTTAAAACTGTTGTTTAAGCCAGGTGTAGTAGTGAGCACCTATAATCTCAGCTACTCTGGAAGTGGAGGCAGAAGGATGGCAACTTAGCAAGAGTCTGTCTCAAAATTAAAAAAACAAAAAGGGCAGGGAATGTAGCTTCGCATTCCCTGAATTTAGTCTATAGCACCGAAAAAACAATTCTTTGTTTTTTTTCTAATGATAAGGTATGTTTATTATTTTTTAAAAGTATATTAAAAAAGACAAATGACACAAAAAGAGTAGGTTTCTACTAACATCACCACATGGAAATGAACAGTAAGATCAGGACACGTCCCTTAAAGCAAGGGCTGGCAAAGTGTTTCAGGAAGGGCCAAACAGACAGCATGTTAGAATCTGAGGGCTGGATAATCTGTTCAAACCACTCAACCCTGACATTATAGTACAAAAGCAGCCACAAATAGTACATAAAGAAGGAAGCCTGGTGAGAGAGACAGAGTGGTATGTGTATTCTCAAATACATATACATGAAAATAAATAAAAATAGTGTAAATTTTATATACTGTTTAACCTGCCTGTTCATACCATATCTAGAACACTTTGCCATAACACCCACAGATCTCTTTCAACTATATAGAATTACATTTGCTTTGTTAATATTTAGCTAAGAAACATAGAGTTGCCTTTTATTTTCTGGTATTATAAAGAAGCTGGCAATAAACATTCTAGAACTGCACTGTCCACACGTGGCCACTAAGCACCTGAAACAGGATGAATACAGCCAAGATGTTGCGAAGCATCAAACACACATTAGATTTCAAAGACTTACTTAAAAAAGCAAAATGTCTCAGTATTTCTCTGTTGACTATATGTTGAAAGATTTTAGATATACAGTACAGGGTTTAACTAAATGTCATTAAAATTAGTTTTACCTGTTTCTTTTTAATGTGGCTACTGTAAAATTTAAAACTACATTCATTTTCTCCCGTCTCTCTTTCTGTGATATTAGGTATCGAACTCGGGGGCTTACACATGCTAGGCAAGGGCTCCACCTCTAAGCTACAGTCTCATCTCTTTAAATTTTGAGACAGGGTCTTGACGAGTTGTTGCCCAGATCTTGACCTCATGTTCCTCCTGTTTCAGCCTCTCAAGTAACTGGGGTTATAGGCATATACCCCTGTGCCTAGCAAGACATTTATGCACTTTTGAGAAATGTTTGTCTGAAACTGGATTTACTGGCTCAAGTTTAAGATTTTACCAGATGATGCCACATTACCCTCCAAAATAGCTGTAATTCATATTTACTCGTAGTGGGGTGGATAGACTGATATTACTAAATTTATAAATTTTTGTCAATAGGTAAAACTGATACGTATTTTAATTGCTAGGTTTTATTTTTATCGTTTATGACAGTAAAAAATCGAATATTTCTACAGAGACTGTTAGGAAAATAATACTCTATTTCTCCCACTTTACCATTTTCCCCTCTTTTATACCTGATTCCTTTGCTTCTCTGTAAATCCTTATCTCTGAATAACATGCATCTTGATTTCTCATTTTTAGGCACTATATTCACAACTGTATCTTTCTCCATCCTTCCATTATAGTTTATACAGTAATTCTGACTAGATCAATTCTTAGTGTTTACATTATGACCATCCTTGTAATGTAACACAATTGAGCTATGGAGTGTGTATCATGGTTATCTTGCCTTCTGTGTACAATTTCTTAAATTAAAAAAAAAATTAGTAATTGTCATTTAAATTTTTTCTTATCTGCTTATATATTAATTGCAAACCACCATCTATCCAAAATCGCTGTCATTTATTTATTGCAGAGCTAGGGATTAGAACCCAGATACCTATGCTCTATCAATGGGCTAGACTCCCAGTCCTAGTTATTGCCATCGTTTTATTATGTTTTTAATTTCCAAGAGCTCTTTTTCCACAAAAAAAGTTCTTAAAAAAAGGGGGGGGGGCTGGGGATTTAGCTCAGTGGTTAAAGTGCTTGCCTTGCAAGCACAAGGACCCGAGTTCAATCCCCAGCACCAAAAAAAAAAAAAAAAAAAAAAAAAAAAAAAAAAAAAAAAAACCCAAAAAACTCCAGCTGTTACCTGTTTGCTTTGATCTTTCTTTCTTTCTTTTTTTTTTTTTTCTTTTCTATGGTTTTTTTGAGACGGGGTCTCACTTTGTAGTGCATGCTGGTCTTGAACACACTATGCAGCCCAGGCCAGTCTCCAACTTGTGGTGATTCTCCTGCATCAGCCTCCTGAGTGTGCCATCACGCCTGGCTTTTGATCTCATTCTTAATAAAGGCTTTTCTATTAATCATTATCTGCTCATTTTAAAGGTGGGGCACTGCACAGGAACTGGTACTATGGACTACGCTGTGGTGCGATTCAGTTGGGTTATTTCTAGGGTGAAACCCTGCTGTCAGTATTCCAAGACGTCTTCTTTTGGGCTGGTCACATATCCCAGAGCTTACTCTTTCACTCTCTTGCCTTGAAGGTAGACACTTGGTTACTGGCTTTGTGAAACACTGAATGGGGAGAAGAGGCATGCAGTGTGTACATTCTCATAATCTCTCCCTTTCCACACAGTACCTTGCTTCCCATGGTACTTTGTACCCCTAGTCCACACATCTTCTCTTTTGCCCTCTCTTGAGAACACAACTTTCATCTTCACTGGTGAGGGATCTATCACTTCTTAAACAGGTTTTTGGACCAATTTCCTTATTTTAGTACAGCACTTTCTGCTTTTCCTCCCCTCAGAGAAGGCCAACTCCTGGCTACGGTGGCTTTCCTCACAATAGCCCACTCTGCTTCCTCCAGGGTGTACTTTTTTGTTTTTGTTTGTTGAGACAGAGTCTTACTATGTAGTTCAGACTGGCCCTGAACTCACTTTGTAGCTCAGGCTGGCCTCAAACTCACAGTAATCCTGTCTCAGCCTCTTGAGCGCTGGGATTACAGGTGAAGCCACCACGCCCAGCTCCAGGGTGTACTCTTTTTTTTTTTTTTTTTTTTTTTTTTTTTTTTTTTGGTGCTGGGGATCGAACTCAGGGCCTTCTGCTTGCGAGGCAAGCACTAACCACTGAGCTAAATCCCCAGCCCCACTAGGGTGTACCCTTATCTTGCTTTTTCCTCTTTTACTTAGCCCAAGCTAGGTCTGCAGAACCAGTTTCTCTCTCATTTTTTACTTTTACTTTTTCAAATAAACTTTGCCACTGCTTTAATGAGAGAGACAGACAGACAGACAGAGACAGAGACAGAGACAGAGAGAACACCAACTTTGGAGCCTTCTGAGAATTCCCCAGGATTCAATATTTTTGGGACTCCTGTCATTTGATAATTGCCTGTCTACTTTCCAACTTCCAACATTTTGTTGTTGTTGCTTTCTCTTCTGTTTTCACCATTCTTTTTTTGGGGGGGGTATGCAGTGCTGGAGATCAAACTCAGGGCCTTGTGCTTGCTAGGCAAGTGCTCTACCACTGAGCTAAATCCCCGACCCCTTTTTGCACCATTCTTAAAAGGATTTATGCCTATAAAAAGATTCCATTACCACTCTTTTCAGAAGGAGGCAAAAACAGATCTATGTGTTCAATACATCATTTTTACCTACATGCTCCTAACAATATCTTTACAGGGTCAAAGGTATCTTCTAACATCCTGTGCGTAACAAGCTCTTTCAGCGAACTACTCTGTGTAAAAGCAAATCAAGACACATTTCTACACGCAAAGGGTAAATCTGTGTGCCTCAAATGGTAGTGTCACTAACCAGTAGGAGAAAAATATTCAGGTTAAGATTTTAAAATGGTCACACAGAAGAAAAGTTAAAAAGATACAAGATGCTTTGATAAAGAACAGGAAAGAAAGATGTAAGTTAGCCCAAGTGAAATCAGAAATAATTTTCCAAGATCACGTTTATTCTAGGGAGAAAAAAGAAAACAGCTCAACTTTTGAGTACCCACTCAGAAGCAAAGAATTACACCTATCGACATTCTCAGCTTATCAAGTACAAAAGCACGTATCTTCCCAGCATGAGGTATATAGTACTGTCGTCCAAAAAGTATTTATTTTATGTTTCAGATTTTACAATTCCAACCTGACACTAACACATTTCTACTTTGATGTGATTTTTGTAGTTTACCATGAGTGGGTCAAGGCTGTAGAATAAGGTTAACTCGGTGTCAGAAATCATCAAGGATGTTTCTCAGTCAATGGCAACAAGAAGTGATTATGTCAACAAGTGACTTTTACCAAAGTCTACTGACAAAGACAACTAGCACAGAGATCATCAGTTAATGACTGAAGCAGCTCACTCTTGCTGTAAGTGTCCACATGAAAGGAACCCAAGTTTCAGAAGCAAGCCAACATTCCACCAGCCAAGCTGGGAAGCTAAGAAAAGGCAGTAAAGGCAGTGAGTACCTGCACTGATCCCCCATGGCGGTCTGCAGCCAAGTGAGACGTCAGGTATGAGGTATTGGTCTGCCGGCTGGGCTGGATTTCCCACTCTCCTCGGCGCTCTGATGATGCCGTCTGCTCAGGCATTAGGAAGCATGAGAGCAAGACATGGAAGGAAAGGTGAAGCAACAGCAAGCAATAACAAAATCAAGTACATTAGTGTCCTGGTAAGTTTTGCTTTTGTTTTAGATCTTAAACAATTGCTGCAAAGCGCTGAGAGAAGTAAGAGAGACTACATTCACTTCAGCCTAATGAGCCAATGTCTGATTCTATGGCACACCATCCTCACCCAGACACAGAAAAATAGTAATGACTGTGGGGGCGGGGGCAGTGACGTAGGGAGGTGGCAGGTAAACCAAAAAAAGACTGGAATCACTTTCAGCTTCCATATTAGTAAAATTTCAGTAGCCACCAAGCAGATCACATTCAGAATGTGAAGACTGTTGAACAAAGGAAGAATCATCTTATACAGCACTGTGCTGATCGAAGATCTATCTGAATAGATAGCAGTCAATAAAGAAAATTCCTGCATTACGAATGAAGACAATATGCACTACCCTCAACTTTAACCTCCAAGAGACTTTCTATTAGGATAAAAGGAACTGCAACAGTGGCTGAAATATGCTTTCTTATATGAAAGAGTGAACAAAGTATCCTTTCAAAAGCAAGTTTTTATGTTAAGAATGAAAAAAGATGGGCAGATCAAAATAAGCTTGGTTCTTCTAGCGACCAGCCTCCAGTATGGAATTAGAAAGTTTTACTGGCAAGACTAGTATAAATTACTTTATTCTAGAAAACAAAAGGTCGATCTTTCCTCATCAGAAGGAGGGCTGCCTTAACAACCTCTTTGAGTTTTGCTTTTACCTTTGCAGTCATCCAGGTTCTCTTCATTCTTTCTGAACCTGTTCTTTAGATCACATACTATTCTGATCTTGTTCATATATGACTTTTCTTCTGAAGAATCCGTTTAGGTACCTCCTTCCCCATGCCCTATGGTTGAGCTGTTAATACAACGTGCTCAGCTGTAAGAGTCCTAAGCCACTACCAAAATGAAACAGAAGTACTTGTGGAAGCAGCAAGGAGGGATTAGTAAATCAAATCTTAAGGCTGCTGATGTAAACAGCAGCAGGGGTTGGGATGTGATATTGCTGCTTGGCAATGAAAACCACTAAGGATCCTATAATTCTTAGAAATGTTCATAATAATAAATGTTGTATTGTATTTAAAAAAAAAAAAGGAATCATTTGAGGCTCTATATTCAGTCTCCTCCTTCCAGAACTTCACTGATAAAAGAGATGCTTAAAGCTCATCCGTAAGTCATCTACAAGGCATTTCCCATAAACCAGCTACAACTTACTAGTCTTAAAAGTTTTATGGGTAACAGTACTTTTAGGATCCTGGCCATGTTTTCTCTGATATTCATTGAGGAATGAGTAAATTCCATAAGGAAGCCACTGCATTAACTTACTTGCTATATAATCTTACAAAAGAAGGCTTTCATTTTATACCACTAGTCACACCAGACAGAATCAAAACTACCCCAAATCTCCCCATCTCCCCCTTCCTTCTCCTCCACTATTTTTTTTAAATTTTTTATTTTTACCAAGAACATGTATTGGTACATTGTATACATAATGATCACAATCAACATGGTTATTTTGTACCTGTACATGATACATCTTGGTTTTCCCCCCTCTTCCCCTCTTCCCCTCCCCTCCCTTCCATTCACCCACCCCTCCCTATTTGCAACAAAAAAATATGGAACGCTTCACGAAATTGTGTGTCATCCTTGCGCAGGGGCCATGCTAATCTTCTCTGTATCGTTCCAATTTTAGTATATGTGCTGCCGAAGCGAGCACTCCTCCACTATTTCTACCAACAGATGTTAAGGCGTTTCATCTCCTAAAATAGGACCACAATGTATAACAAAATCACACCACCTTATAAACGTACTGACAATGTCTATATCCTCAGAAGACTTAATCTCATTTATTCTGATTACCAGAGATCTGAGAATAAATCTGCTCTAATACTAGAAATAACACCTATAACTAATAGCATTAGTTATAGCATTATAATAGCATTAGTTATTAGTTATAGCATTAGCAATAGCATTTTCTCTGGTACTTTTTAATATTTTCTGGTATTTAAACACAGTATTTACCTCCTATACTATTATATAGTCGTCAGTTTTCCAGAAATTTAAATGCTTACAAAAACCCAGATATCTACAAGCCATTTAGTGGGGTTTTTTTGAGTTCTACAATACATACTCAATGCAATTACTTCTCTCATGAACATTCTGTTTTTGCCTTTGTTTTTTGACAATTTTTCGAGTATTTATTAGCCACTTATAATGATTCTTCTGAGAAGTTTCTATTCATTTCTGTTACCCATTTTTTGATTGTGTGGTTTATTTTGGGGGCTCTGCTTTTTCCAATTGTTCATACATTCTAGATCAGTGGTGGTGAACCTATGGCACACGTGCTACAGCAGGCTGTATCACTGAAAGCTCTAAAGCGTGGCAAAGATGTTTCCCCATTCTACAGCTTGTCTTTTTACTTTGTTGCTTGTTCCTTTTGCTGTGCAGAAGCTTTTTAATGTGATATAATCCTATTTATTGATTCTCAGTATTATTTCTTTTACAACTGGGGTTCTGTTCAGAAAGTCTTTGCCTATGCCTGTGTCTTCAACTTAACCTATTCTATCTTCCAGCAGATTAAGTGTTTCTGTTTTAACACTTAGATCTTTGATCCACTTTTATTTTGGTTAAGCCACGGAAAGCAACCAAATAAGCTTCCCCAGGGAGCCTGGGGTTGCTGTTTTACTACTCCGGCGAGGGATATGGGTCTAGATTCAATCACCTGCATATAGATAGATAGTTTTTCCAGCACCATTTATTAAAGAGGCTGTCTTTCTTCCAGCATGTTTCTGGCCTGTTTGTCCAAGGTAAGATGGCTGAATGTGCGTGGGGCTGTTCTACTGACACACATATTTGCTTCTGTGTCAGTAACATACTGTTTTTGTCACTGTAGCTTTGTAATATAACTGAAAATCTTGAACTGTGATGCTTTCTGCTTTGCTCTTATTGCTCAAGACTGCTTTTGTGCATTTGTTTTTAAAAAAATTAAAAGCAACTCTAAATGTATGTTCGCATACATTCATTTTATACACATATATGAGTGAGTGTGGTACTTGGGATTGAATCCAGGATCTCGTGCGTGCTAAGCAGATGCTCTATGACTGAGCTACACCAACAGTCCTTGTACGCTTTTATTTGTCTTTATTCAGTTTGTTTTTATCTAGTTTGATACTACTGACACACAGGGTGATGTGCTTGTTTATCTTCTGGATAAATAATTTGTTGGGCAAAATATGATTTTTGTTTAAATGAAAACAACAATGCGTATTTCAAAGGCATGAAAGTGACATTCCATCTCCTTCCTCAAATCAATATACTATTTATCTTTTTTTTTTCTATTTATCTTTTAAAGAGAGACACAGAATGTTAACTTCCAGATTCCTTCATAAATGCTTCCACTGTGGCAAAAGAGAGATACACTACACTATACTACTGTCCTCTAATCCCTTCTACAGCCACTGAGAGCCACCCAACAAGCGAGAAAAAGGAGCCTGGGAGCTGCTGTTTTACTACTTTGTAAATGAATTCTCATTAAAATACTAAACTTTAGGACTATTCTTTTGTAGAATTTAAGGGCTCAGGTTGCCACTAAATGGATGAGGTATTAAGAAGAGCCATTTGCCAGTTTTACAAAGCAACTGAATGGCTACAAGCTGGATGAAACCAAGGATCTTGACAACTACACATTCTGCCAGCGTAAGTTCGTCCGAGACATACTGCAGGTGATGCTATGTGTACAGGGGTTTTAATTAGGCATGGTCAGCACAGTAGCTCACCAGACTAAGCAAGACAGTGGAGATAAGCATGTAAACCCTCCATTCTCAACAATCACTCATGCACACACATTGATCTAAAAGGCAATCCACAGGCCCAAGGCTAGAAGAATCATTCAGCAAGGTGAATTTCTCTGCATTACTTGAAAGGCAGAGGTCCACATGGAGTGCTAAAGTCTCCAAAGCCAGGAACAGGAATCGCAAGTAGTGGTACCTCCTTGGGGGAGCTCTTTAAAATCTTCCGTTGTGATTCTATCACCTGCATGGAAATGCTTGGTTTACTGTGGAGTAGGTGATTGTGGAAACAAGAAAGCAGTAATCCAGCATAAAACAAATCAAAGATAAAACTAACAAAAAAACACCTAGGAAAAAGTGTAGATCAGTGAAGACCACCACCTGTGCCTGTGGCATAGAAAACAGTCACTCCTTGCAGTCACTTGGCAGAAACTAATGGTCATTAACGAGAAAGGGTAGGAAACACTGTCTAAAAACATCTCAGCTATCACTGCCATCGGTGGCTTGAAAATTATTTCAGATTCTTACTGGAGACACGCTGTTCTTCAGCAAAAGGAAAGCAAACATCTTTTATTTGTAACAAATAAATCGCCATATCCTATTTTTCATACAAAGATAATTTTGAAAAAATTAACTGATTACATTTACAAAGAACTTTATCCATTTCACTTTATGGTCCACAAAATACTTTAGAAGTTGCTACCTAAAAAAACAAAGTTCTTAGAGTTGGGTGCAGTTATGCATGCCTGTAATTCTAGCACTCGGGGAGGCTGAGGCAGGAGGATCACACATTCGAGGCTAGCCTAGGCAACTTAGCAAGATCCTGTCTCAAAATAAAAAGAGGACGGGGATGTAGTTCATTGAGAAGGCCTTGGGTTCAATCCCCAGTACTGCAAAACAAAGCAATACCCCCCCAAAAAACAAAACAAACAAAAAAACCCCAACAAAACATTTTGTTTTGTCATGTCAGTCATCTTAGCTTTATTAACTGTCTTCAACTATAGTTAATAAGAACAGAAATTAAACAGTACCAAAAAGTTAGCACAGAATATACTAGATTTCATTCTGCCTTAACCTACTTCCAAGATAAACATTTTTTTCCTTTTTGGGGGGGCGGTGCTGGGGATCGAACTCAGGGCCACTTGAGCTAAATCTCCAACACCCTTTTTTCCCTGTTTTTGATGTCTTTGGTAAGGAGGCAAGAAAGAATAGGGCAGGAAGAATGGTAAAGCAAACATCTCAAAAAATTTGGGGTGTAGCTCAGAACTTGACAAGTATTTAAAAAAAAATAAAGGCTGACAAGTGATGGAAGTGTAACAAAACTGAATTTTCCAAGTATTAAGCTTGTAAAATACAAATAAAAATTTTCCTGGGCTAAACAGGCATTATTACATGCAACTTCCTGTACACTACAAACTTAATCATAGGTGAAGGATGTTTAAAAATCACTGACAAAACCTGGAAGAGATTATTTCCAGGCTCAATAGTATGTAGGCCCACAGAGCCAGAAGTATCAATTCTGTGAAACTCTTTCACAGAAATAAATCACAGGAACCATTCTAGAAGTTTGCATTCTGAGCTGGGCGAGGGCATGTGCCTGTAATCCCTACTACTAGGGAAGCTGAGTTGGGAGGAATGCTTGAACCCAGGAGTGTAAGGTCAGCTGGAAAAAGATGTGAGACCCCCCCCAATTAAAAAAAAAGTTTGTAACTCTCTATTGAAATTATACCATTCTCTCACTCAAAATATTTCAGACACTCCCCTAGACAATGATGATTTATCTACATAGGATTACTCTGGAATCATCAAGTCTCTTCATACAAGAGACGGCTCAGAACATAGGGTGTCTGATGAAACACAAAATATTGAAGAATGTGCATAGCAGAAGAAAACTTGTGCTATGTAACAGAGAAGCAAGAGCAGAGGTGACAGACTGGAAGAAAAATTTTCAGTTTTGCACTTGGTTTTAATGCTCCCCTCAAATTTGAGGCCCCAGAAATGAGGAAAAATGGCCTCATCCTGTGTTGAGCGGGAGGCTGGAGGGCAGCCAGGGCATGTATGCAATCTCCTGCTACACAGCGGACAGCATTTCGGGAAACTAAAACAAGTTAGAGGAGGCAATTTATCTCTGGTTAAAGTCTGTATCTGCAACTAGCACATCCTGAGCCTCAGCAAGAACTAAAGAGTACTCTAAGACTACTGGACTTTTACACAAAAAGATACTCCTGAGGCAGGAAGATCACAAATTCCAGACCAGTCTCTGATTAACTTTGGCTAATTAGAAATCTGGCCTACTCTCTTGCAAAAGTTATGCTCCTAACAAGCTTTATTCTGTAGGCACGACAGTGCCAAACCACACATTTTTCCAAGGATTCCTTAAAATCCATTCCCTTGGAGTCTAGACACAAATAAATGTGAACCACTCTTTTATGGGAGGCACATCTTCAGAACTCAGTAGGACTGGGCTCTTAAATTTTGTTTATTTCTACGTGTTATGAAGGCCCTGTGTTTGTTTAAATATGGTTCAAGGGTGAGAGAATCCGATTTACTAATCTTGAGTCCTATGTTCCTTGCCAAACTGGAGAGTTTGCAAGGGAACAGTCCTCTAGTAGAAAATTCCACAGAATAAACTCCTTCCCTTCAATATCCACTGCACATATGAAAAGAAGTGATATTTAGGATTCGGTATCCAGGAAGAACACTATGCCTGGTAAAGTTTCATAGATCTTCATGTCAATATGACTCAAATCCCCCAAATAGGATCTGTTCCTTCCAATCTTCTAGACGAAGCAGACCTTCTTCCTTTTCTGCCCAAAGAAGATGTACCAAATATAACAGGGTCAATGGGACAAAAAAGAAAGTATCAAAGGGCTGAACCATAGTAGTTAATGCTTGTGTAGCATTTATATGAGTAAGGAGTCTGACAATCTTGGATTTAAAGCTCTGAACAAGCAGAAAGACTTAATGCATGCCATTCTAGTTGGTGCAAGACTCTGCATTGAGTGTGCTGAATAAGCACATTTAATAAAACAGTACAATACGCTGTCTTCTAACATCAGATCTGTGCATAACAGCAGGACTTACTTCCTTATTGATCTGATCGCAGAATGCAAGGCAAGTTTTGCCAGGTAGAGAGCTATTAAAGTTTTTGTGCCCTTCTGCAAGACAGTAATGCAGTTTTTTTTTGCTTTTTGTTTTTAATGAGAACCATGGCCAGATTTATTATCTTAGGAACCAGGAATGGACACATACCAAGGGTTAAAATGATAGAAAAGACTCATCCAACTGGGATCTTTCTGAATGAATGTAGCTTTTAGAAATACTTATTCTGCCCAAACTCATGATTTAACTATTTCTCTAGTTGAGGGAAAAATGAATATTCAAAGAAATTATTCTTAAGCATCTAATATTAATTTTTTAATTATTATTATTTAAAATTATTTTCAGTACCCAGAGACTTCCCACTGAGCAGCACCTCCAGCCCTTTTTTTGAGACAGGGTCTCGCTAAGTCACTAAGTTACCTAGGTTGAGCTTGAATTTGCAATCTCCTTACCTTAGCCTTCCACAATATAGAGGTTACAGGCCTGTATCTGCCTCTGAGATAGTCTTTTCTGTTTGTTTTTCTGAGGTACTAGGGACTGAATTGATGCCTCACACATGCTAGGCAGGCACTCTGCTACTAAGCTACATCCTCAGCTCTTTTTAAATTTGGAGACATAGGGGCTGGAGATTTAGTTCAAGTGTTAGAGTGCTTGCCTAGCAAGTGCAAGGCCCTGAGTTCAATCCCCAGCACCACAAAATAAATAAATAAACAAATAAAAATAAATAAATATGAAGACATAGTTTTGCTAAGTTGCCCAGGTTGGCCTAGAACTTCTGACTCTCCTACCTCAGCCGCCCAAGTAGCTAGGGTTCATGCTCAGCTGACTGGTAAGATTTTTTTACATCCCTCCCCTTGAGCAGAAAATCCAGTTCTACTCTGGATGCCAAACAGCATGCCTCTTGGTGGAAAGGGAAAATAAGTAGGAAGCAAAGTTTAAAATTTATTTTTCATAGGATGTTAAATAAATTTGTATTATAAACACATCTGATTCCATCTATACCCTTCATCTGATAGTCTCATTCATTCATTCATTCATTCATTCACTTAAATAATTATTTATCAAAGGCCTAGAGCAGACATTCATTTATGTTTTAGGGATAAAAAGTTGTGAGCAAAATAAAAATATCTGCTCTATAAGGCTTAAATCTGAGAAAGCAGAGGTCCCAAATAGGTTAAAAGTCCTATGACCAAAGTTATCAGTGACTTTAAAACCAAGCTAGAAGCTCCTCCTCCCTCTCTTCCTCCTCTAAGGAGGGGAGTAACTTCCCGGTCCCAGGCTCACTCCTTTCCCACAGCTGACAGCCTGATACCTTCAGCACGAGGAGGTTCTGCAGGAATTAGCAGTCAGTTTTGGGCCGTAACTCCCAAACATCTTTCCAGTCCTCTTGCCACTGTAATCCTCCTCAAATACAATGCACTGAGAGTGCTGGGCCAGGTGGCACACCCTGTAATCCTACCATTCAGGAGGCTGAGGCAGGAGGACTGCTGTGAGTTCAAGGCCAGTCTGAACTACATTGCGAGACCCTGTCTAAAAAACCCAAAGAACAAAAACAACAACAACAAAAAACCACTCCCCAAACCAAAACAAACCACCAAACAAAACAATACACTGAGTATTTCAAAGGTGAGATGCCTAAATTTAATCTCCAAATAAGTTCCTTCCCTAAATTTCCCATTTCTAGTAACAACAGGCCAGCTACATTCTAACCTATCCATCAAATGGGAGCCTGACAACAGCAGGAATACATATCCTAGATCACCCACTCTGAGGATACCCCCAAGACCACATTAAAAACCCCCAAGCCATAATGCACCCCAACCATAACGTGCCACCTCTTTCATGAGGGCCTGCATACCTTTCTCTCTACTTTTTAAACTCTGCTTAGTAAATTTTCCTATACGTTTTCTTCACAACTGTACTTTTATTATAAAGTAATAACATTTTATTATAGACTATTTTGGAAAAAATATTACCAAAAAACTTTGAAAATCTGACTTCGTTCATTTTCTCTTCAGGAGAAACGATGAGGTATTTTTAAATTTAAATTTTTATTTATTCACTATACAAATCATAAACATTTCAAATTGCTGCAAGATTTCCTAAATATTTTTAGGGGCTACATAATATTCTCCTGACTAAATGTTTTACAGTTCACTTTAGTGTAGTCCTGTTTATTCGATAAAGAATTTGAGGTAGATCCACAGTCACTCCTTTACAAAGGAATAGCTGGATCTCTTCTAAACGTTTGTTATGACACTGCTAACGGTTTGATGCACATAACCTATTTTTTTAGGGAATGTATGTATATATGTATGTATTTATTGACTGACTGATAGGGTTTTTTGAGACAGGGTCTTGCTATATAGCGCAGGCTGGCCTTGAACTCAGGGTGATTCTCCTACCTCAGCCCCAGGGCTGAAATTACAGGTATGCACCATGCCCAGCTAGGGTGCTTCATCATGACTGATTCTAAGAAGATATTCAGAAATGACAGTAACTTTATAAAATTATTTTTTAGAGAATCTGTACCAATTTGCAAATGCAAAAGCAATGTCTGCAAGTATCAGTTTAACAGTGCCCTCACTGGGCCTTCAAGAAAAGACTTGCCTTTGTTCTCAAATCAGGAAGTCAGTCATTGTAAGTCTTAGAAATTTCACTGACCCCAGCACCACCACACACACAAAAAAAAAAACCTTCCTTGTGCAAGGGTGAGGGGTCGGGTGAGGGTGGGGTTCTGGTGATCAAACCCTGGGACCTGGGCACACTAGGCGAGTGCTCTACCACTGAGCTACACCCCAGCCCGTGGAGAGAGACAGACAGATTCTCTGACACATACCTTTCCTTTCTTTACACATATTTTTGACTCATCAAGCCACACATTTTGCCAGGAGCATACACTCATTGGCAAGTGATCTATATTTGTGGACGCACTTTCTTGTATATATGCATGTGTCTATGCTTCTATATATTTTTTTTCTTTTTTCTGAGACAGGGTCTTGCTATGTAGTTCAGATTGACCTTGAAGTCACTATGTAGCCCACGCTGACCTCGAACTTGCAGCGATCCTCCTGCCTCAGCCTCCAAGCACTGGGATTACTGGCATGCGTCACCATGCTCAGCCTCTAAACTTTTGTATTCTTAACCTATATATGCTTGCAAATGTGCATCAGTGATACCATATGTTTTTATATTTGCTTAAAACAGTGTCTGTTAATATAAAAAATAAGATCAGGAAAAGGGGGAATAAGCTCATTTGATATGTGATAATGATTATAGAGGCATATGTAATCTGTTTAATATTTTTTGTCCACTTATCCACTGGATCTTGGATTTTCTCTTAGCAATACATAAAGATCCTTGTCATTAATTACATCCCAATCAGCTGCCCTCCCACCCTCCACCTCGTGCAGTGCTTCAGACTGTACCCAGAGCCTTGAGCATGACAAGCAAATGCTCTGCTGCTGAGCTACAATCCCACGCCTACCCTTTTTGTGAAATGCTGTCAAATTTGAGTTTTTTTCTTTTTTTCACGTTTGCCTCCTGTGTCATTAGGCTGACAGGTCTCCCTCATCTAGCCCACTGTTGCCCAAACAATGAACACTGGACAAATGACAAAACAGTCTTACTGCAGGCAGGCCTGCTTGGATCTTGCCCAGCTCTAGAATTAACCTGGATACAGTGAAGAAGGGTAGTGTGGAGGTTCCAGTTCATACCCAGGCTCAGCTGGAAATTCAAATTACCTGCCTTTTTCAGGAGCAAGGAAAAATCAGAATTGGCATGACCTTCAGACTGGACTACAGAAGAGACCCAAAGTGGGCCACCTGGTCTATCGTGTGCATGCACCCACCCTTGGGTCTATGGCAGGCTGCCTCAGACCCTGCCTCATAGCCAGTTCCACCCTTTTGGCTAACACACTTGGAGCCCCAGATTCTCCATCTCCATGCACTTACACATGCCCCAAGGGTTGCTAGAATATCATACCAAACTAGTTAGAAATGGCTGGCCTGTTCCTTTAACTTCAGTATATCCAGTAACACAAAGAAGCTGGAAAATTTGAGTTGACCATTAGCTATGAAGAAGAGGAATGTCTGAAACAACGAAGGACTGAAACATACCTGATTTCGAAGAGGCTGTGGTTGTGATGGCCGATCTCTGTGTGTGTGGCTTTCTCGAGTTATTGCAGATGCCCCCGAATCTACATGAACTGACCCTACTGGAGTAGGCTAGAAAAACGAGTACACGTCAAATGGGAGGAAAACAAGTGCATCTTGATGCCTCTGCACAGGACAGCATCATACTAATTCTCATAAAGCGGTAGTAATTCTTTTCAGCTGCCAAGGGCAGTTTCAAATTGTTTTGTCTTCTCTCAGGTTGCCCATCTTCAAAGGGGAGGCAGGCAGTCTGGTCCTCAATAGTTCACTGGAGAGTAGCTTATCTTTGAAAGTTAGAAAATCCTACAGCAATATCTATCAGCATACTCTCTGGACCTGCGGACCTTGGACCAAAACCGAAAACCCAATTTTCATTGTACTAGGTCCCACTCCTATAGCAGTCAAGTACCTTAACAGCTTATGTAGCACTAAATTCTGAATCATTCTAATGAAAGTTCTCAAAAAACTGGCTGAAGTTTAGCACAGTACCTTGGGATATACCAGTTACAATCTTAAAATGTGTAACTCCTACTTCCAAACTCCAGTGAAAGCAGTCTACTGTATCACATGAGAAAAAGGCACACTCTAGGTGTGGGGGATTTAGCTCAGTGGTTAGAGTGCTTCCCTTGCAAGCACAAGGCCCTGAGTTCAAT
>PVJO010022674.1:0-27592 GCA_004026905.1 Hystrix cristata | reverse complement strand
TACACTCTCACCGACTTATTTCAGCTTCCACGTATCTGGCACAAATCAATTATTAACACAATGATTGCAAAATAGTGTCATTCGAGTTCCACAATTTCATCTAGCTTTAGTAGTTGCCATTCGATTGTCTGGAAGATATTTTTCTTATTTCTCCATTTCTGAACTCATGATGATTTAGTTTATGTGTTAACATTAATTGTTACTGTTAATTATGTGGGGATTACCATGTTAATTTTATTTACTCTGCTATTCAAATTATCTTAGAGTTGGCCAATGGAAGGTGGGTTCTGTGCCCTTTTGACACTGACCCACCCAATTCCTTTTTGGCTGCATCAGGCTTTACATATTTACTTCACACACTTTGCTGGTTACTGACATAAAAAGATGCACACAGCTTAACCCACACCACGGCCACTATGAGGCAGGTAGAAACCCTCTGATGGAAATACACAGGACACTAGCCAAGGAGATAGGTGGGTAAGAGGAGGGATGGTGGGGAAGCCAGGAAGAGAGAGTGACATTCCAAGACATTCAGCATACCTGCTTGTCAGCTATGTGTTTTTTTTGTTTTTTTGTTTTTTTTTTTTTTTTTTTTTGGTGCTGGGGATCGAACTCAGGACCTTGCATTTCCTAGGCAGGCACTCTAACCACTGAGCTAAATCCCAGCCAAGTCCCATAAGTATTACTTTCCCTAAATTTGTTCTAACCTAATACAAGTGGAATACACCTTATCTGTATTGGGATGTAGAATGGAACAAAAAGGTGAAGAGATTTGAACAAACTAGATTTCCCACCACAACCCCGATACTCACTAGCTATGTGACCTTGTCTAAGCTATTTTGCCTCGCAGGGCTTCAGTTTTCTGAGGCTCTGAAAAGATGGTAACAGTATGTGCTTCCTAAATTATTACATGGATTAAAAATACACCAATTATTATTATATGGGCTAAAAATACTAGACACTAAGGGCTAGTCTAGTGCAATGCTCACAGTTGGTGCTGCACAAGCTCCAACTCACAAGTGCTCTGAGGAGAGACAGAACCGTTTTCTCTCCAGATGTTGGGTCATTTATGTACTAAGGAATTCTTACAATTATGGGAATAATACTACAGATGAGTTTGATAATGTTTTCACAAGCATCTCATCAGACTAGCAAGATGGATGATATAACCAAGAAAGAGGACGTATCTGTCTAATTTTTAAATGTGTTGCCATAGAAAAACATCCAGGAGGAGTTCTTAACAAACACATAAGAGTGACTTTGCCTTTTACACTTTACACATCTGAATTCTCTGGTTTTTTGATGTGAAACATGTTTTTATTATTTAGATAATGACATGATTTTGTTGTTCTAAGTGAATTATTTTTTTAGGTAGTAGATCGGAGGTCACTGAAACCTAAAGTCAGTGAAAAACAAACATTTGTAATCTTTCTTGATCTTTGCTCCACATCCTATCTCTGTGTGGGTTACATGTCAGTCATGACTTACCCTAATCACCATGACTTAGCAAATTGAGGAAAGTAATAATGACTAAGTAGTCACCATGACCGGCAAAGAAATCGTGTTTGATGTGCTGTGGTCAAATATTATCCTGATCTTTCATTTCATACCAAATGAGACATTCTGTGTTCCGGGCACTTTATTTCTAGAAGTCTTGCTTTGCAAAGATTTCCCATAGCTACAGTTTTATCGGCTTTTTCAAGAACCAAAAAGCAGAGTGTTTTTCTGATCTTACCTGATTTCCTGATGTACCTGAAACATGCTTTGTTCACAATAGGAGCTCAACAAGTATATTTTTCAACATTAAAAACAACATAAGATAAGGAATGGAGGAGGAAAACAAAGTGTTTGAGGGTCTTGCTACTTGCTGGTACTCTGTATCCCATGTTACACTTGATTTTCAGAACAGTCCCGTTTAATAGTGTAGTGAGTTTCTCTGCATATGTTTCCCGAAATCCAGTCTATGCATGCCAGATAAGCTTTGGAAATTCTCAGACTCTAGGGAGGGGATAGTCCTCTCCTCACCTGGAAGAAAGATTGGACTTGATAAATTCTATCCAAGAAAACATGGTGGCATGGGCTCAGTCCGTCCCATTCCCAGGTCAGGTCTGCATTCTATATAGAAATCACTCAATCTAGAAACCAAAGCCACAAAGCACTTTTTTTTTTTTTTGCAGGGAACAAGGAGTCTAAAGTAGGAAGCCCAGGACTAGCACAACTTCTCAATAACCCAGATGCCCCTTCTCTGCCTCCACTGCCTTTTCTAGTGAGTGGCTTTCTTCTCAATGATCACAAGAAGTTTGTCACATCACCCCCCCCCCAGCCCCAGGCAGCACCTCCACATTCCAGGCAGGAAGAAAGACAAATATATATATTTCCTGGGTTTATCCCTTTTCATTTTAATCAGGAAAACAATAATTTTCCTAAAACCTCTACCCTACTCAGAACTATGGTCACAAGTCCAGTAATGAAGAAGGCTAGAAAACAAGAGTTCAAGTGGGCACACTGCTACACTGAACAAAAGTGGGGGTGTGTGTGTGTCGTGCAGCAGAAGGGACAATGGATATTGGGTGGGCAACAAGCATGATATACCAAGCACAAGGTTTTGTTTAAGTCCTTATATCTTTTCTCTGCCATTAATCATATGTGCCTATTGCTTTAGTACTTCAGGGGCAAAGGGTTAAGCTCCGCACCCTCATGAGTTGGGCATATTATCATTACTGGTTTGCTGAATCCCCTCCCCATTAATTTGTGTGCCTTTTTAAAAATTCCAATTCCATTCTTTACTCTTCTGCTCTTCTTACTATAAGCAGCCACTGTCATTTGTTTAATGTGTATGTGGCTTTATTACATGATCTCATATAGCAAGTACTGTGTGTGTACTTTTAATTTATAGGAATGATATTGAGTTACATACCTCATTCTATTTCATACTTTTCTACTGTAGCAGTATTTTTAGGATTCCTCCAAGTGCCTTTACATACATCAAACACACAGCTTCTTCTGATTGCTGTATTCATAGTGTTCACCTACCATTTTTTTTTTTTTTTTTTGGTGCCGAGGATTGAACTCAGGACCTTATGCTTGCAAGGCAAGCACTCTAACCACTGAGCTAAATCCCCAGCCTCTCACCTACCATGTTTTATCCCTGAATTCTCTGTCACAACTGACCTCTGTTATGGGCTAAACACTGCCACCACTACCATCACCACCACCAACACACACACCCTCACACACACACACACACACACACACACACACACATCCATATGTTAAAGTCTCAAACCCTGGTACCTCAGAATGTAACTATGTTTAAAGATAGGGTTTTAAAGGGGCAATTAAGATTAAATGAGGTCATATGAACAGGTGTTAATCCGTGTGACTGTTTGAAAAAGGGTCTTGAAAAGGGGTGATTAAACTGAGGCCTTTAGATGGGACTGTAATTCAATATGACTGTTGTCCTCATAAGAAGAAAGATATAAAACAAACATGGTAGCACATGCCTGTAAGTCCAGCTACTGGTGAGGCAGAGGCAGGAAGTGGTAGTTTTTTTTGTTTTTGTTTTGGTTTTTTTTGGGGTGCTGGGGATCAGGAAGTGGTAGTTTGAGACCAGCCTAGCAATTTAGTAAGACCTTGCCTCAAAAAAAAATTTTTTTGGGGCTGGGGACTTAGCTCAGTGATTAGAGTGCTTGCCTTGTAAGCACAAGGGCCTGAGTTCGATCCCTGGCACCACCAAAAAAAAAAAAATTTTTTTTAAGGGGCTGGGAATTTAGCTTGGTAGATTCAATTCAAGAAGAAAGAGGAGAAGAAAGAGGAGGGGGAAAGGAAGGAAGAAGAGGAAGGGGATAAGGAGAAGGAATAGCAAGAGGAAGAGGAAGAAGGAGAAGAACAAAGGAAGAAGGAGGAAGGAGGAGAAGAGAAAGAAGAAGAAAGTGAAGGGAGAAAAGGAAGAAGAGAAAGAAGACAAGGAGAGGAAAAGGAGGAGGAGGAAAAAGAGGAAGAGGGGAAGAAGAAGCAGGAAGGGGAGGAGGGGAGAAGAGAGACACCGAGGACAGCACTCACAGAGAAAACGCCATGTGAGGACACAGGGAGAAGGTGACCATCAACAAAGCAAGAAGTGAGTCCTCAGGGGAAACCAAAGCTACATATAAATCAGTGACTGCAACCTTTCAGAGACGAGTGCCCGAACTGCAACCCAAACCCATTTATTTATCACAAAGCAATGCAATTAAACCTGAATACTGAGGTTTTAATTTAGAAAAAAAAAAAACTCCCTAGCACCTGCATTAACATCTTTTGTCTTAAAAGAAAAACAACACGCATGTCATAGGTTTGCCACCACTGACACAGATCTTCAACTTCCAGCCTCTACAACTTAAAGAAAGTAAATTTCAGTTGTTCAAACCAGCCTGTAGTATTTTGCTGTAGCCCTAGCAACAAAACTAATAGATTCTCTCAGAGACACTCAGGTTTCTTTCAGCTCCTTTATTGAAAGGCTTCTGAGGTCAACAATTTTTGCTAGGAAACTGACAAACCTGTACAACTAACATCCTATTGCTACTTTACATTCTCTGATGTAGAAAACTGAGAATTATGTAGAAAACCGAGAAGTTTTATCACTTGGAATTTTGAATCTTTCACTATGCACCTTGTTAACTTAAAGCCTGGCAGGGAGAAAAGAGCAATCCTATACCCAAGGGCACATGTTTGGTTTAGGTGACCCAGGGCATTAACTAATTTACATTTGTTATTAGCTAACTCAAGGAGGAAATACTAGCGGAGAGTAAGGGAAATTTTAAAGTCATTTAAGCATCTTTGCATTGTCTCCCTATTTATACTACATGACTGACACAAGACTGAACTAGGGTTTGGTAGTGTAGCACAGAATACAGTGTGGATGGTCTGGGATTTACCTGGGGCCAGTGGACAGGTTAGAAGACTGTTAACTGAGAGCCAGCATGTATTGGATATTGACCATAAGTCCGTACTGATCTAAGCATTTGATATTTAATTCTTTTTATTTAAAAAAATGATATCTAATCCCCACCCTGGAGCTTGAGATGAATCCAGGGCCTCCCCCGGCCCCAGGCATGTGATTTTCATCGTGACTGTGCAGGTAAAGCACGGGCATTATATCCATTCTGGTAGATGGACTGAGACAAGAAGTTGAGTAAGCTACATCAAGCAGAGCACTTTGAAAACCAGCGACTTTCCCTGTGGCCCACTGCAGCCTGGACAAAGCACTTGATGTTGCTGGGGTGCGATGCATGGGACGCCGCAGAAGCAGGAACACTCGTTCCTACCAGGAAGAGTCTAGGGAAGACGCACAGAGGAAAAAACCTGTTTCATGAAAGCTAAGAAGGTGTACAACAGGCAGACTGGGGCCAGGCAGGTAGGGGGTCGCACCTGGAGAGCGCCCGGCTGCTCCGGGCACCTGACCTTGGACCCTTCCAGCCCGCGCGTCGCAGGCACCGCTGGCTCTTCCCTCGGGCATCTTTCCGCTGGGTTCCCCGCGAGGCCGCTGGGGCGCGGGCACGGAATCACCCAAGCGCGCACCCAGGCAAACTCAGGAGTGCTCCTCGGACCTCACTTCCCTTCTGTGGCCCCCGCGCGGTCGGAAGTCCGGAAGGAGTTCCGCCTCCGAGAAGCCCCACCCACCCGCAGATAACTTTAAATCCAAGTCCGGCCCTTAACTACTCGCGGTCTTTTTAGAAAGTGGAAGCCCCGCACTCTAGTGAGTAGATCTCCAGCTTTTCGCCCCCCCCTCCCGCCGCTTCCCTTCTACCTTTCTGCTGCGCGTCCAGGCGCCGCGGTGGAGTAGCCTTGGCTCTCAGCCCTCCCTCTCCTGGCGCTGAGCAACCCCCGAAGCCCGCGCTCGAGGAAACGTGGGGTCCGGACGTCCCGGAGCGTCCGCTCCTTGCTGGTTGTTGGAACGGTCCGTGGCTGGTTGTGGAGGGAAGGGCGAGGCCGCGCTGCAGCCCGGTGCACTCCAAAGCTGCCTGCGCCCGGGAAAGGGCTGCGCGGGGAAGCGCGCGACTGCGCAGCTGTAGAGAGCGTGTTGGAGAAGGTAGATGGGGTGGGGGTGGGGGCGCGGGCGCGGTGGGCACAGCTCCGGACCCCCTTCCTCTGGTCGGCGGGGCCCTCCCTGCACTGCGCCGACCTCCGCGGAAGGCCCCGACCAGAGGGGCGTCTGGACTTGTGGTGAGTTGAATTAAGAGCAGTTGCATTTTTGGAAAGAGAGAGACAAGAATATTGTGGAATCAAAAAAAAAAAAAATTGGACTCTGGAAGGAGAGAGTGGAACGATGGACACTTGAGACCAGGAAGAACTGGGGAGAGAATGGGAATTACTCAAAGGGTCAAATAGAAGCACTTTGCGATAGTTTTGAGGTCTGTTGCTTGGGAGGGTACCTATAGTCAGTAATGTGTATATCAAAATAACTACAATTTCACCATAAAAATGATAGATAAGTGAGATCATGGGTACGTTAATTAACTTGATCCAGTCACTCTACAATGTATATTATATCAAAACATCACTTTGTACCCCCTCGACGTATGGAATTATCTGTCAGTTTAAAACAAAATTCCAAACAGAGGAACATGGCTGGGGATTTAGCTCAGTTGTTGGAGTGCTTGCCTTGCAAGCACAAGGCCCTGAGTTCGATCCCCAGCACCAAAAAACAAACAAAACAAAACAGAGGACGACGAGGAAGCAGGAGGAGCTAGACTTTGGATTGGCTGCCCCACCTGGGTCCACACTTCCGGGCCCCGAGTGGCCGGGCTCCCAGGCGCGGGACAGAGCAAAATCCACCCCCCGCCTTGTGGCCTCGTCTGTAGTGTTCCTTCGTAGGAGGGTGTGGCTTCCACGTGATGCCAGGTAGTTAGATGTCCAAAGTCCGGGGCCTCTCAGAACTCTTAATTATCTTCGCGTGGAGACAGATTGAAACAAACCCTTGATTTTCCTTTTGGAGCCAAAGCCAGTGAAAATTCGTTCCTGAAAGTGGGGCGAAGCAGCAGCGCCACTCAGTGGCTGCCAGCAGTTCCTGAAACTGCTTTGGGACGGATGTCTCAACCCCTAGGAGAGGAGCAGCGTTTGTGTTGGGTTCTTTGTGTTTAATGCTTTTCCCGAGGATTTACTTTAGGAGAGGTGACAAACTGGAAGCATTTGCATGCCCGGTAGCTGTACAGTGCGTAGAGAAACATAGCCAAAGTGGTGCATGGGAAGAATTTCTGTGTCCATTGACATTGTACCTTGCCTTGGAAGTTTCCTTAAACCTGTTTCCTCATCTCTGTGCTGGCAGTGATAACAATGCCTGCTTTACAGAGAACTTATGGGGATAAAATGAGATCATATTTATGAAGTGCTTAGCTCAGCACCAGAAACAGTGAGTCCTAAATGAATGTGGTTGGTGCTGGATAATAATATGAAAAGCATGGTCGCGCCATCTGGCCTCAGTGCAACCAGTCACTTCGTGGCAGCTGACTACATGTTTACTGTGTTCCAGGAGCCTCACGATGGTTCACGCTAAGAGCTGGACTCTCAAGAAGCACTTTCAAGGCAGGCCAACTCAGAGTGACTTTGAGTTGAAGACTGCTGAGCTCCCACCCTTAAAAAATGGAGGTATGCAGACTTATAAGATTTCAGGGGCTGGAGACTTAGCTCAGTGGTAGAGTGCTTGCCTAGCAAGCACAAGGCCCTGAGTTCGATCCCCAGCACCACTACCACCTCCCAAAAAAAGATTTCAGAGCTGGAAGAGACTAGCAGTTATCTTTTGCCGTGTATCAGACTACTCCAAAGTATAGGGGCTTTAAACAGCAATTATTTATGAGTTAATGATCCTGAAGGTTAGCAGTTTGAGGTGGGTTAAACTTAGTGATTCTTCATATGGGCCACATGGTTATTTTAGGACAGGCCTCACTTTGTGTCTGGTGATTAGTGGACTTCCTGCAGCGGTAGAGGCCTCACTTTTGTCTGAGCCCTTCCTGGCAGGCTAGTTTGAGCTTCGTTCTCATGGTGGTCTTGTGGGTCTGCAGCAACTAGCATGGGTGATTCCAATGTGCAAGCGCTTTTCAAGTTTCTACTTGGATCATGTTTGCTGACATCTTATTGGTCAACTCAAGTAACATTGCCAAGACAGGATTCAAGGGCTGGGAAACGATATTTTTCTTCTTTCATTTTGTTGTGGGGCTGGATGCATGCTCAGCGAGTGCTGTACCACAGTGCTACATCCTCAGCCCCTAGAAATTGATTTCTTGATGGGAGGAGCAGCCAAGAGTTAGCACATAGAGGTGGGAGGTATTTGTAGCCATTTTGCAATCTGTGTGAGACCTTTATAGGGTCCTTTCTATGAAGTTTTGGTGTTTTCCTGGAAACTCCCTTTGTTTTCTTTGACAACCGAAATTCATGCCTGGATGAATTACCCTGTAAGGTTTTGACCAGATGTTGGGAGGATGTTCTCTCCATCCTCATGAGCCCAATCATACTGGCTGGGTAAGCACCCTCAGTATCTGTGTGCATTGTTCAAACTATAAGAGGTATCTGTAAGGGGTGTTACACGCAGGTATGCTTTTGAGAAAAGCAATATAGTCAAGTAGCAGGCAAAGTTACTGATCTCGTTTAAGTTGAGAGGACCAATACTCAGATGCAAAATTCCAGAAAATGTGTGCATGAGGATCGCTCCATTAAAATGCCTGTTCTTCATACTAACTGAGGTTGGCAATGAAATCTGGTATGAGCATTGTAATATGGCAGGATACTTAACCTAAACTTCTTGGCTCTTCAATAGAAAGCACAGATGTAGGCTGGGGGCAGAGCTCAGTGGTACAGCACCTGCCTAGCATACACGAGGCCCTGGGTTCGATCCTCATCACCGCAAAAATAAAAACAGTAGCACAAACACAGATAAGAGGACAGCCCCAAAGCAGAAAGATATTTTATGTTTATTTGTAATGCCAAAGAATAACAAAGTCATCAGGCTTGAGTGTTTAACTGCCTCTGGAATGCTTTCTTTTGTAGAGGTCCTGCTGGAAGCTTTGTTTCTCACCGTGGATCCTTACATGAGGTATTATTTTTCCTCTTCAAACTTACTATGTTGTGTGTTGGATGCTATACTGAAATACTGTAGCTCGTTTTTTTTGGTTTTTTTTTTAATTTTTTTTATACCAGTGTAGAATTTTATTTATTTCAGAACATCTACAAGGCCAATGAACATTGTAGCTCATCTTCTAAAATAGCCAGTACTGTCATTTCCTTGTTTCTCCTGGTTTTGTATCAGTGATGGGATTCATGGATGCTCGGTTTCTACAGGCAAAGGTCTGAGAGGCTTGGCAAAGGATTACCCTGGTCCTTTTACCTTACAGTCATCTCTGATCTGCTGTGCGGAGTTTGTTTTTTATTGCTCAACAGAATTGCTTCCAGAAAAAAAGGAAAAGAAGAAGCTAACCTCCACCTTGTCCATCACATTAGTGGCAAATTATTTGGGCAGAGGTTGTTAAGACTAACATCAGCTATTCTTGCCTTCCAGTGACCTATATTCTTTTAATTTAGGTAATCAGTAGTTGACTCAAACTTATATATACAGTTAACAATTCAGGGAGGGAAGGGAATAAAAAGCCTTCATAGGCCACTAATGCCTCAGTAATTTTTTTGCCAAAGTAAATAATATACCTGTAGCCATCATTCTTTTAAATATTTTTTCATAGTTGATTGATATTCAAATCTCAAATGAAAAACACAGTTTAAAAATGTTAATTAGCATCTCTGTATGTGTGGCTAGTGTTTTAAAGAACAAGAACTAGGTAGTTCCCTGGGTGTATATTTTTAAAGTCACTACTTGAACATGGTGGTAAGAGTCTTAGGCTCACTCATGGACAAATACCATTTGAGTACATCTTGGGAGATCATGGAGCAGAAGTACTTTTAATAGGGTATGTACTGCCCCTGTGGGGTTCATTTCTGCACATACTACCCCAATGATTTTTCTCTTTGGCTAGAAATTCAAAAAAGTGTTCTCCAGATGTTCTTTGCAGTAAGAACAAATTTTTTCTTTCTTTCCAGAATGGCAGCCAAAAGATTGAAGGAGGGTGATATGATGATGGGGCAGCAAGTGGCCAGGTAATTACGTCCGTGTGTCCCGATGCTTGGAACATACACCTCTTTCCTTCCTGCTGAGCTGTCTCTGTCCCTTGCTCCCGTGATTCCTTCAGCCTGTGTGGTTCACTCACAGTTTGATCCTTGAAATGACATAGGCAATCTTACTGTCTTCCTGATTAAGTGGGAAAGAAGGAAGCATGTGAAATTGCCATTGTTACAGCCTCGCTCTGCTAACCTTTTAAAGCCTTAAAAATAGTATTCCTCTAGTTTGTGATTATTGTAAACATTCGGATAAAAAGTTTTTATCTTGAAATTGAAAGGAACCCCTTATCCGAGCCTTGAAATCCGGTGTTAATGTATTATTATTTCAAAAATTGTTCAGTGCAGACACTTTGTGTGTTTTTAAGTGGGATTATATTCCCTTCAGGAAATTGCTTTTGTGCACTTAAAATGTCATAGAAATCTTTTGTTGATAGTATATATCATCTACCTTTATAACATTATTCTGCTTACTACAGTCTGCCATTTAACTAATCTACTACCAATAACAACTGTTTCCAACTTTTTTCTACTACAAGTAATTCTTCAGGGAATGAGTATGCATCTGTGTATCTGTATGTCTGTGTATTCTCTGCCTACTCAATGAGAATGCTTTACATTAAATTCCCAAAAGTATAAATTCTAAGTGAAAGGAGATACAAATTTTTAATTTGGAAAGACAAGTTGCCCAACAGAAAGATGATATGGTCATATATTTTCTCTTATATAAGAAACCTAAAATATAGATAAATAAATGAATAAAATTAAAGGAGAGATGATAAGAAACTAGAAAGGGATTATGGGGAGGGAGGAGCAAAGGAGGGAAGGGTAAAGGGATCAAAAATGATCAGGACATGCATGTACCAATTCCTGCAAATGAACATCACTATTCTGTATTACAAACATGCACTAATAAAGTGAGGGAAGGGGGATGTAGTGGTACACACCTGTGATCCCAGCACTCCGGAGGCTGAGGCAGGAGGATCACAGGAAGTTTGAGGTCAGCCTGGATTACATAGTGAGTTCAAAGCCAGCCTAAACAGTATAGCAAGGCTCTTTCTCAAAAAAAAAGGTGGGGGGCATGGTGGTATGAGTGTCCACACCCACCAATAGTAGTAAAAACCTGTTTATCTTATACCTATGCCCATATTTACCATCAGCCTTGGCAATATGAGATGAGCATATTGATGCTTTGTGTTGTGTTTAGTTTATGTTTATTTCATTATTGGTGATGTTGACCTTTTTGTAAATTATCAATTTTTTTCTGTGAATTATCTCTTTATAGCCTTTGCGCTTTTTCTTTAGGACTTTTCATCTGTTTTATTGATTTTAAAGCTTCTTATATGGTAGTGTTGCAAATATTTGAGTCTTTGCTTTTCTTTCTCCTCTGTCCAATCAAAGTTTAATATTTTTATGTTATAAAATTAAAAATATTTGTAATTATGGCTTTTTGGTTTGATCTCATGCCTAGAAAAAGGTTCTCCCCTCAAAGATTGTTAAAATATTTACTCATATTTTCTTCTATATGTTATAGTTTGTTTTCACTTAAGTTTTTCAATCATTTAGTTTTATGTTAGAATAAGGAATGATTTATATCTAAATGACTACCCAGTTATTAAGTACCATTTGTTCAAATCCTTCTTTGATTTTTTATTGGTATTTTAGTGAGCTTTTAATTTAGTTTGATGAAGCTGACTTCGTTATAATCTTTGTAAATACAAAATATATTTCTCCATTTTGTCCTACACCCCATTAACACTTTTCTTTCTATAAGATTTTATAGATTTTTTTCTGATAATTGAAGACATGAGCATGTGTTTGTGTTTGCTGAATTGGCAAATATTTTAAACTATAAGTCCCACTTTCAGAGATGAAGTGATGATACACTCGTCCTTTAGATGATGTCCCCTGATAATTTACTATACATCAGGAAGTTGCCACACCTTCTAGAAAGGAATTTAGCAGTGTGCAGCAAGAGTTATGAATGTTTTCATGCTCTTTAGTCGAGTAATTCCATTTATAGAAATAGAGTCTAAAGAAACAATAAGTTAATATTGATAAATATTAATTTAAATGTAATTTACATTAGGAAAGATACTGGAAATAGCCTAATGATGGGGAAATAATTCATTACGGTTTTTGAAGAATTCTCAGTAACATGGAAAAAAGTTAAATTGTGTAGACTAGTAACTAATAATGCCTTGGTTCACAAATGCTTCTGTTCACAAACAGTTCAGTTCACAAACAGAAGCGTTGGGCAAAATTTTGCTTCCATTTGCTGACTCCACATTGGGTGACAAATATGACTGTGGCCATCTTCCCCAGAATGGTGGAATGAATTAAGTTTGTGAACCGAGGTACCACTGTAATAGTGTTGAGAGAAAAATTAGGTTACAAAACATTACTTCAATTCTGTAAATACATATAATAATCATTTACAGAGATATCATTAAAATTGGCATAAAAAACACCAAAATATTAGCAATTATCTTTGTGTTGTGAGATTATAACTGATGTTTTAAAATTTTTATTATTTATTAAAGTTTTTTGCAGTTCTAGGTGATTCAACCCAGGGCCTCAAACGTGCTGGACATGCACTCTACGGCTGAGTGAAATCCTTAGCCAGCTTGATGTTTCATTTTATGTTTTACATCTTCTGGAGTAAACATGTATTATCATAAGTGTATGATTTGGGGAGAAGATAGTAAAGAATGATAAGAGTGAGGGAAAAAGAAAGGAAGGGAATCAGTAAATGAGACAGAAGAGGGCCAGTGTAGGGAAGAAAGTAAAGAAGCCAGAAGAGATCAGTATCCTAGAAACTTGAGGGGGATGAATTTTGGGTGATCTGCAGCACTGAATAGAGTGTAAAGGTAAAATCTGATAATGACTAAAGAATATCCACTGGGTTTTGTATTCAGGAAGTTGTAGTGATCCTAGTGGAGTAGTGGGGGTAGAAGGCACATGTGGCAGTCACCTTTTTGTCACTAACCAAATGCCAGAAATACACAACTCAAAGGAAGAAAGGTTGGTTTTGGCTCACGGTTTCAAAGGTTTCAGTCCATGGTTGGCTGACTGCAAGGTAGAAACAGTATGGCAGAAGGGCATGGCGGAGGAAAGCTGCTTATTTCATGGCTGCTAGGACGGTTGGAAAGAGCCAGAAAGGAAGAGGGGTTGGGACAACATATAACACTGAAAGCCATGCTCCCATGACCTGCTTCATCCACTTAGGCCTAGTTCTAAATAATCCCATTCAGCTATAAACTAATGAATAGGTAACTCTGTTAGTGAGGTTAGCACCCTCATGATCCAGGTACTTCTCTAGGCCCCGCCTCTGAACATTGCTGCATTGGGGATCAAGTCCTCAGTATAGGTCTTTGGGGGATACTTCATATTTAAATCATAACAGCAGGTTGTGAAGTGAATGGGAAGTGAGGGAGTTTGGCTGTAGAAGGTAAAAAAGAGGAAAGGAGAGGATGAGATTGTAAGATGGCATAATTGAACAAATTTATGCTGAGGGAAAGAGACTTTAGAGGGGAAATCATTAAAGATTCAAGAGAAAGAAGGATTAAGGATAGAGGGTGACCCCTGAAGAAGAGAGGATGATGTCTTGGGCAATGATGTCTTGGGCAATGGATGGAGTCTTCTGGATTGAAAGGAAAAGAAGTGGGTGAGGACAGGGATAGATGCAGATCAGTAGAAAGAGTTCTTCTCTGACAGCCCCTGTGCCAATGGCTAAGAATTAACATGGTGAGATGTGACAGGTTATTAGCTGTGGAATGTCAACCTCAGTGCCCTTGATGAACATTAACCACACAGCATCCTGACTCCCATGAAAAGGAAGATGTGTCACCTGTCTTAATGTGCTTTATCTTTCAGAGTTGTGGAAAGTAAAAACTCAGCCTTTCCAACAGGAACTATTGTAGTGGCTCATGCGGGCTGGACAACACACTCCATTTCTGATGGGAAAGGACTGGAAAAGTTGTCTACAGAGTGGCCAGATACATTGCCACTGTCTTTGGCCCTGGGGTCAGTTGGCATGCCAGGGTGAGTTTCATGCGTATATTTCATTGTTTGAGCACCCGACACTCTGGTTTTCCAAAACGATTTATATAGAACTTAGTCAACAAGAAGCGACTTGGAGAATTATAATCCTAAAGGCTGCTTGGAGAAGATGGTAGGACTAAGGAAGGGAAGGGGAGCAACCTAAAAGTGCATCAGTAGATGAATGGATAAAGAAAATGTGATACACACACACACACACACACACACGAATATTATACAAAAAGAGGGAAATCCTGACATGACAATATGGTTGAACCTGCAGGACATTTAGTGAAATAAATCAGGCACAGAAAGACAAATACCACATGATGTCACTTACATGTGGAACCTAAGAAAGTTGAACTCAGAAGCAGAGAGTAGCTGGAGATTTAGCTCAGTGGTTAGAGTGCTTGCCTAGTAAAGGCAAGGCCTTGAGTTTGATCCCCAGCACCAAAACAAAACAAAAGAGGCAGAGAGTAGAATGATGGTTCCCAGGTTTGAGGGGCTGGGGCCTCGAGCTTGAGGAAATACTGGTCAAAGGTACAAAATCTCATTTTGACTGGAAGAGTTCAAAACAGCTGTTGTACAACATAGTGACTATAGTTAACAACAACATATTTTATTCTTGAAGAGTGCTAAGAAGGTAGATTTGAAGTGTCCTTGCAACAAAAATGATAACTATCAGAGGTAACATGTTTGTTAATTAGTTTTATTAAGCCATCCTACCATAATTAAATAACTATATATCTCAAAACAACATGTTATACACAATAAATATTTTTATATATACATTTTTTATTTTTCACTTAACAAATTTAAAGAAGGAAAGAGTTAGCCTATTGTCCAGAGAAGCCCTTTTTCCTTCTCCTCCTCTTCCTCTTGTATGTGTAGTACTGGGGATTGAGCCCAGTGCTTTCGCACTGAGGTGCAACCTTAGCCGTCTTTCATTTTTATTTGAGCAGGGTCTTGCTAAATCTCTAAATTGCCCAGGCTAGGTTCAAACTGAGAATCCTTCTGCCTCAGCCTCCCAGGCTGTTGGGATTATAGATGTGTGCCACCATGCCCAATACCATTCTTCCTTTTATGCTTGAAGATCATTTTTTTTGATGCTCCTAAAGCTTTCCAAGCCTGTTATTTGTTTCTTTCCTTTCTCTAAGTTGTCCATGTTGCTTGATCATTTTCTTTTTCCTCTTTCTGCCCACCCCCTCTCCCTCTTACTAAAGGACTTCTGAAAAGTGAAATGGAAAAATAAAATGAAATAGAAATATATACCACCTGTATGAGTTAGCTTTCTCTTTGCTGGGACCAAATACCCAGCATGCATAATTTAAAATAGTTGATTTGACTCACAGTTTTAGAGGTTGAGTCCATGATCAGCTGGCTTCAAGGCAGAAACGTGGTGGAAAGATGTCAGTTACCAAAACTGTTCAGTTCATCAGCGACCAGGAAGCATAGCAGGGGAAGAGCACCAGAGAGAAAGGGGTGAGGGAGCAGATATGGAACCCAAGGTTATGCCTCCCTGACCCACCCGTACATACCTTGAAGTGTGCTTTACTAAACCCCTAGTTGGCTCCCAAGCCAATGAAATTGACAGTTAAATTCAGCTGCCACACCCCCCAATTCATTCCCTACTAAAATCAACATCTGTATACCTCTAGTTCAAAACTCAGTAAGAATTTAAACTCAAAAGCATCCCTGCCAAGAGAACATCATTGTGAGTTTAGAGGCTCCTTAATGCCATCTTACTTTCAATTACTGAACACAAACTGGAATTGCAGCTTCACTTCCTGGTCTTTCCTGCCTGCCCTGTACCATCTACTGCTAAGAGCTATTCCCCCGCATCTTGTCATCCCACCTAGTCTCCTCTGGACTGTGGGACAGGTGTAGTAGGAGAGCACAGGTGAAGGGAGACATGAAGAAACTTATGAGCAAGGTCTCCATGGCTTTCACGGGAGGAAGTAATTTATAAACTATTAAGAGAGTTGACTCCTAAAAGAGAAGATAATTTATCCATTTATGTGTATTTCTTATATCTCCCCCATCTGAAGGACTGTGTTTTTATTCTGGTTAGTCAGCTTTATACCAGCGCTTCTCAGCTTTTGATGGGAAAGAGTTAATTAATGCCATGCCTGTTTTCAAGCTTCCTCTGGCAATGTATTGTCCATTCTTAGAGACTTCTGGCATGACGAGTTACTTATCAGTGAGGTGGATCAACCTTCCAGACGGCTGGGACTGTTCCTATAAAAGCATTAAACTTTGAAACCAGAGAGTCTTGGCTTTTCAAGCTCCACAGATTGAACATTCCCCCAAAGTATTACATCAGTCCCTTCCTTTTAGTTAGAAGAGCTCATGTGTTTTTTTTTTTCCCCTCTGTTTGTTCTATTAAGTCCTCCTTAGTCTGAAATGTACCTTAAAACTTTCCCTTAGGATTTCTTTACTGTTGACTTCTCTGTCCAATCTCCTTTTGTGTTAGCTTTCCATCATTCTAACAAATACTAAGATAACCAACTTATGAAGAGAAAAGATTTGTTTTGGCTCTTGATTTTAGAGGTTCTGGTGCATGATAGCTTGGTCCTGTTGCTTTTAGGCCTGTGGTGAGGCAGCACATAACAGCAGGAGCACATGGAGGAACAAAATCAGTCCCACCATGGTCAGGAAGTGAAAGAGAAAAAGAGGAAGAGATTGGGGTCCCACAGTCCCCTTCAAGACATAAGACCAAAGACCTAAAGACCACTCAAAAAGCCCCACCTCCTGAAAAATCTGCCACTTCCCTATGGTGCTACTCTGGGGAATGAGCCTTTAACACATTGGTCTTGGAGGGAATTTAAGATCCAAAGTACACATTTTGCTTTCCAAGACGTTCGTTCTACTAAGGTCCTCTTAGCCCAAAGTGCAACTTTAGTTTCCCACTTGGATTTCTTGTTGACTTGTCCACCTTATTTCCATTTTATTTATTTATTTATTTTATTTTATTTATTTATTTTTTTTTTTTTGTGGTGCCAGGGATCAAACTCAGGCCCTTGTGCTTGCAAGGCAAGCACTCTAATCACTGAGCTAAATCCCCAGCCCTCCATTTTATTTTTAGGGTTAGGTCCATTTTATTTTTAAAAGGAAGTGAGGTTTGGTAATGGTCTTGTGTGTTTTAGATCAGTGTGTCTAATTGAGTTAGACTCTGATCTCTAGAAATACCAAAAAGGTGGATTAGGGAAGGGAAATGTGGGTTGCTGTGGATGCAATGACACTATCAGAAAATGTATCCTCTGCTTCTCTTTTGGGGTTAGGCTAACTCCCCCAGGAAACTCTGACATGGGTGTTCATTAAGCAATGGTTTACAGTTGCCAGTATTCATAAGAATTACCTAGAGTGCTTTTAAAATTCAGATTTCCATGGCTAAGTATTTCTCAATCAATGAGTCTAGGGCGAGACTTGAGAATCTAAAATTTTAACAACTACTCCAGGTTAATTCTAAAGCAAATGGGGCTGTACCCACCTTTTGAAAGGCACTGTATTAGCCAGCACTTGGGAGGTCAAGGCAGGAAGACTTCAATGAGTTTGAGGCCAGCCTGAATTAGATAGTGAGAATCTGTCTCAAAGAAAAAAAGCACTCTATTAAGAGAATATTAGTTGATTTCATCATTATGCAAACATCCTATTATTTACCTAATACAAACTGAGATAGTTACAGTATCACTAGGTGGTACAGTTTTGGGAACCACTATTGTATATGCAGTCAAGCACTCTGCCACTGATCTAAATCCCCAACTCCCTTTCTCAGTCTAGTCTCTCTTTTTGACCATATGGAAATACCTTTAGATGAATATATCTAAAATTTTGCCAGTGGCCTAACAGTCACCATGAGTTTCATTTGTTCAGGCTTAAGGATGTAAAAACAGAATTTAAAAGTTTCTGCTACTAAACTTCACATCCATCCCAAGCCCTCATTTTGTAGTAAAAGAAAACTTCAGTGGTTTCTCACATCAACTCTGGTTTAAAACTCAGGGTTTCCTTTTTCTTCTCCCTGCTGTTGATGCAAACCTCTGAGGGCAAATACAATTTCGGTGTTGGTAGAAAGAATGCAATAACTTTTTGATCCTGATCTGTGTTGATCTTGTACAGATCTGCTCAAAGTGTAACTTTTCCCATTGAGTCTTCAACCTTCTCCCTTCCTAGCTTCAGTCCATGAGAGGTGGTTGTGTCTTCCCCCAGTCCCCACCAGAACTGTGTGTGCTGCATCTTTGTAGGCCCAGTAGTTCTTTTCCTGCAAGCTAAAGTCAGCATCCCACTTGAGGCCACAAGGAGATTTCAGAAGTTCTTCCATACTTCTCCGGAGCCATGGAAAACTCGAGATGCTCTCCGTAACCTTGTCATGCCTAGACATATAGCATTTTATCTGCTCTCTGGCTTAGACACCATGATGACATAGAGGCTTTCTCCGTGGCGCTCACTCCCTCCCTAGGACTTATGTGGTGGTGAGGCACAAATTCTGCATTTTTGAATCTCCAGAAAATTTAAAGGGAACCTATTTTCTTTCACCTCTGAGATTTGACCCGGACATGGACTGGACGTAGCCCCTCTCCAGGCAACTCTCTGTTCCTTTCCTAGTTCACATCATCTTTATTCCTATCTGGGAGTAGATAAGAAAGTGGACCAAGGTGGCTGGTAATACTCATTTCCTATAGTTTGAATATTTTTTATCCTGCAGATTCTGGCACTGGGCTGCTGAGAAAGCCTTCAAGGTTTATATAAAAGAGCAGTAGGGGAAAGAAACAAATCCTTTCACATACTCTTATTTTCTTCTCTTAGCCTAACTGCCTACTTTGGCGTACTGGACATCCTTGGTGTGAAGGGCGGAGAAACAGTGCTGGTTAATGCGGCCGCAGGAGCAGTGGGCTCGGTCGCGGCGCAGATAGCTAAGCTCAAAGTAAGTGTCTTCCTCCAGTGACAAACATTTATTTAAGACCCACAGTGTGCATGAGGAACGCAACAGAGAACACAGCAGCCTTTTCCCGACCTCAAGGAGCTTACGATCTAATTAATGGATCTTATTTAGAGGTTCAAGATTGAGAAATGGGGAGCAGGGGAGAATAGTAAAGATAAGCCAAACATTGTCATTTGATAACATTGTAGGTATCAAGTCTGAAACGGCCTCCATCTACATCAGTGAGTTTATAAGAACTAATATTTTCACATTTTTAACTAAACAATCTCTTTCTACAGCTTAACATCTTTTCTTCATGATTGCCTGTAGCAACAGAAAGGACTTGAAATCAGCCAAACCAAGAGTCATCATCCACATAGCTGCATTGCAAAGGCTGTTGCGCCAGAAAGAACTAACTTTTGGGAGGTACCCAGCAGGTCTCTGCTCAAGGGACACAGTCTGATGACACAGGGCCTTAGGTACCTCAGACCCAGTGTGACTTTGCCACAGGCTAGGATGCAGGGCTCAGGCCCTAGTTCCTAGGGCACCAGGTAGATGGGAGGCAGATGAGTTACAAGGCTAGACACAACCAAGGGTTCGGGCTCGTCTCCTGTGCTGACAGGAGTTTGGGATATAAATACAAAACTGCCTTAGAGATTGCAGAAATAATTTATTAAATAAATAGGACTAGAGGTTGGACTTTAGGAATGCCATTACTTATTTAGCATGTTAACTGTTTTTTTTTTCCGCATTGGGGATTGAACCCAGGGTCTCTGCGCTGACCTACATCCCTATCCCTTTTTTATTTTTTATTTTGAGACAGGGTCTCGCTAACTTGCTCAATTGCCCAGATGAGGCTTGAACCTGCAGTCCTCCTGCTTCAGCCTCCCAGAGTGCTGGGATCACAGGTGTGCCTCACCATACCCAGCTTAGCATGTTAATTTTGCAGTTAGTTATATTCGTTTTCCGACATGGAACCAATCTATGTTCCTAGAATAAATTTTATTTACATATAATAAGTCTATCATATATTATAGATTTATACCTTTGGGATTGATTTGATAACTTTGGGCAGGGGCTGGGGATTGAACCCAGGGCCTTCAGCATGCTAAGCATATGCTCCACCACTGAACTGCATGCCCAGCCCTGATTTGATAACATTTTAAAAGAACATATCTGCAGCTATCTTTATAGGTGAGTGAGCTTACAAGTTTTGTTTATGGGGCTGGGAATTTAGTTCAGTGGTAGAGCACTTGCCTAGCAAGTGTAAAATCCCTAAGTTTGATCCCCAGCACCAAAAAAAAATCCCCCAAAAGCAAAAGTTTTGTTTTTGTAAACTCAGAGTGGCTGGTTAGACTTAATTTGTGCCAGACTTACAAAATGAATTAGGAATGTTTCCAGTATTTTTGTTTCAAGTATTTTGTTTAAAATACATGGGATTTTTAATGTAAAATTTGATAGGAGTTGCCCTTAAATTTATTGTTTTACAGTCAACCCTTCTGTTCATTTTATGTGTATTTTGTGTAAATAGCAAGTAGCTGCATTTATTTTTCCTTATTTGGAAGTCTCAGTGTCTTAATAGGTGAACTTAAGCCATTTTGTTTTGTTTATTGGTTATTGTTTCTCTTTTTGTGTTGTAGTGTTTATTTTTTCCTTTTCACTTAAAAGTGAAGTTTTGTTTAGATTCTGCTAGAGCTTATATTGAAAATCTCTCTTATTTATATTCTAACAGTATTGGTATATATATTTCCATACAAAAATATACATTAAATATGTATGTGAGCTTTAAATATATTTTACCCCTTCATTTTACTCCCATATCATAGATTTTGTTTCAACAATCTTAGTTTAAAATTCCATATAACTATTAAATTTTTTTGGTTATGGTATCTGAAAATGCTTTTTAATTTTGCTGGGGTTGGATACCCGAGGACCGAATCCCTTTCACTTAGCACTCTTGTCCTGATTCTGCTTTTCAGAATGCTCTCCAGTTCTTCTGTGATTAGCAAGCATCTACTCCAGTGCATTGGGCCAAATCAGACTAGGCATCAGTTACCAAGGCATCAGTTGCCAAAGAATAGTCTAAAGAACCACTGTACCAAGAGATAGCACAAAGTGCCCAAATGAAAAACACAAGGGAAAAAAAAAAAGAAAAACCCAGAAAGTCAAATATATAGGGTATTGAACCATCAGGTGGAAAAGAATTGCAAATCCAGTATACATAGAAGGTCATCTATTGAGTGGCCAGGCAAGCTGAGCTGGGTTGTAGGCTGATGATACAGGGACTAATTTCATCCATGGCAGCCTGTTGGTGCACTATGGTATTTCCTTATGCGTGAGGTGTGTTCTTGGGGAATCTGACTATACTAAAGTAGGAAAGTGGAGTTGGTTCATATTTCTGGCTCATTAATAGTTGCCATTTTTCTCTCTATTTAGGGCTGCAAAGTTGTTGTAACAGCAGGGTCCGATGAAAAGATTGCCTATCTTAAAAAAATTGGATTAGATGTTGGCTTTAACTACAAGACAGTAGATTCTTTGGAAGAAGCTTTGAAAAAAGCCTCCCCTGATGGTTATGATTGCTATTTTGATAATGTAAGTGTGAACTGGAGTTACTTTTTTTTTTTTTTTTTTTTTTTTGGTGCTGGGGATTGAACTCGGGGCCTTGTGCTTGTGAGTGGAGTTACTTGATTAATTAGTAAAGTACTATATAAAGGAATGTATTTCTAAACTTCCTATGTAAAATATATGAAGAAAGTATATATGCCTTTTTTATCTTTTTTTTTTATCAGTACGTATTTGTAGTACATAATGCTTAGATTCCTTGCGGGGAGTTGCTACATGTGCATAACTCATTTTAATTCCTTTTTTTCGTCCCACTTCCTTCTCCTCCCTGTCATCTCCATCCATCTCTTGATCCTCTTCCCATTTGAGAAAGATCTATCTCCCTTCTTCCTATTATCTTTTATTTTGCTCTTTATTTATATTCTGGGCTTCTCCTATAAGAGAAACCACGAGATATTTAAGCTTATGTGTCTGATTTATTTCACATAACATCACTGGTTCAAGGTGCATCCATTTTCTTACAAATGACTCAAATTTATCTTTCCTTGTGGCAGAGTAGTACATCATTTTCTCATGCCCAAAGTGGTCTTTTATGACTGGCTTCTATCACTTAGAATATTTTCAAGGTCAATCCACGTGGTAGCACTTATCAGTACTTCATTCCTTTTTATGGCTGAAAAACAGTTCATTCTATGGATATACCAAATTTTAATTATTTACTTATAGGTTGATGGGCTTCTGGGTTGCTTATACTTTTTGGCCATTGCATATAAGGCTGCGATGAACATTCATTACGAATGTGTTTTCGTTAACCTTGGTTATCCGCCTATGAGTAGAATTGTTGGTCATATTGTAACTTCATATTTAATCATTTTGAGGAACTGCCCAACTGTTATGTAAAGTGGCTGCACTATCTTATATGCTCACCAGCAATCTATGAGCGCTATAACATTGTAACATAATGATTGCGACTTAATGATTCTTGTAAATTTAGTGTTTACATTATTTAAAGTGTTTGCTTGTTTGTTTCCCTATCTGTTTAGGTAGGTGGAGAGTTCTCAAACACCGTTATACCCCAGATGAAGGAATTTGGAAAAGTTGCGATCTGTGGGGCCATCTCTGTGTATAACTGCGTTGGCCCACTTCCCCCAGGTAATGAGTTCATGCAGATTAGAGTCACAGATACGGGACAGGCCAGTGACTGTCAGCATATGTGAAAGATTTCCTGATGTTCTTGGTGAATAATAATGAAATAGTATTTATTAAAATAAAAGTAAGTGATTTCGTAATTTTGTACTAAATCTGCTTAAATTAGCTTTCAGCGCTGAAAGTAGCAGGATCAACAAGTATGGAAGAAACATTTATGGTTATTAAAAGTTTTGATTAACTATTATTTTCTGTGAAGTTATAAAAAGACAGCCAAGATTTGACTTAGAGACAGAACAGCTTAGTTCTTCATGATATTAGTCTTACTGCTGCACGTGTGGGATTGGCTGGAGAGAGTCTTGATATGGGCGAAGAGAAAGGTAGTCTGCCATGGTCTTCACAATCTTGGACAGTGCTTCTGGAGTGGCAAGTGTCATGGCCCAGCCAAGTTAACAGTTTCCACTAAAAGAGGAAAGGAGCGTGTATTTTACCTCCGTTCCTTGATTGTTCTTATTTTTTCTCTGCTGCCCTGCTGTGCCTTCCGCACCCCACTTCTCACCTCCCTTGTGCTGGAGTCGCCCTGCTCTCTCCACACTCACAGGGGTCCAAAAGCAGTACCAACAGAGAACTGTATGCATTATTCCCAGTCCTATGAGACATCTTGTACAGGCCTTATTTTTGGATGGGAAGATGAACAACCAGAGACTCCTTAAGTCCCATTAGCAACAGACTCAAAACCGAGACCAGTGTTCTGAATTCTTCAAATGAGGTGGTTTTCTGCTCCAATCATTCTGTGCTGTTACAGAGTTACAGATTTTCCTTTGGTCCCACAAATGGGGAAAGAAGAATACAAAGGAATCTCCCAGACTATAATGAAGATCTAGGCAAACATCAGTCAACTGGTTACTCATTCTGTAACAGGCTTGACTGATGGGAATGAAATATATAGCTACACTAATTAACAGCGCAACCACATGGAGACAGCTAAGGCTTAGAGTAGAAAGGGCTGAGGAAAAAATAACCTGCAGATTCTCTCTTGGGCTATGAAAAAATCAAAGGTATGATCTTCTCTAAGAAGGAAACACCAGATCCATTCGGCAATCTCCTTGTTAGAAACTTTTCCTTCCTATGTTTTTGTAACTGATACTAAGAATCGTGGCGAATCATGTGCCAGTCAACTGAGCAGAGCTCCCAGATCGGTTTTCTTAACCATAGTCTAATTAGGAATAGCCAAATATTTTGGTTACAGTAACTTGATCTAGTCTTTTTAGTAGTGACTGTCTGAAAGTCCGTTCCATTTTTTTTTTTTTCCATTCCATTTTAACCACAGGGAATCCTGCCTTGCTTCTGAACCCCAGAAATTCTTACATATTCCACTATTAGGGCAGCTAGGAAGGAAGTAATTATTTCCTCCAGTTTTATCGCTACATTTTCTCTTTTGCTGTCAAAAAGAAATCAACATTCCCATCAGCAATAGTATTTCACTCTCTTCCAAGTTGAGAAAATAGGGTTCCAATCCTTAACTCACAAAGAAATACTGTTGGTGTCTTCTGAAGAAGCGTTTGGATGCGTCACTCATTATGCATTAGTTTCCTTTGGTTCAGGACAAAGCTCCATTTTCCTGCTAATGCCACCTTCTTCAAAATAAAGAGTGGAGACTAAGCTTGAGTGATGCCAGTTATCTAGGACACCGAGGGTAGTTTCTACAAATTGTCTTGGCTCTTCTGGCCCCAATCTTCTCTAGGCATCTTCACCTTACTTCGTGGAACTTGAAAGACTATACTTAGGTATTATTCTGTCAGTTTCTGGTCACTTGGGATCTTTGGGAATGTAAACCAGGCAACCAGTACAACATTTTCTGTCTCACACAGAACTACTCCCTTTCTTACAGGGTGCCAGAGAACTTTATGCTCTTTCTAGGCTGGTGGTTTTCAACATGTGGGCCCAGGACCCACCAGTATCACTGTCTCTAGGAAATTTTTAGAAATCTGAATTTTGGGGCCCACGCGAGAACCATAATCAGAAATTGAGGGGGCTAGGGATTTAGCTCAAGTGGTAGAGCGCTTGCCTAGCTAAGCGCAAAGCCCTGAGTTCAGTCCTCAGCACCAAAAAACCAAACAAACCAAAAAAAGAAATTGAGGGAGGGTCCAGCAGTCTTTTTCCATGAGCCCTCCACGTGATTCTCATACACACCAAGTTTGGGGTCCACTCTTCTGACTCTTGGTGTTCTGAAATAGGAAGGGCAGGGGCAGGTGTGAGAACTGTTGAGTTCTGATCTATTCTCTCTTACTAACTCTTAGACTGGGAGTGGGCACTGGTTCTTTTGCATCTCCTTTAAGAACAAAATATAAGGAAATGCAAGGAAGTCCTAGAATGCCTGTATTAAAATATAAAGAGGAGCATACTGTGTACCAGGAATATCAGAGCATTCATTCTTGAGAAATGCAGAAAACTTTTCACGCATTATCTTTGGGGCCTCTTTGTGTTCCACAGAACTGTTTGGGAAATTTTGGGTGGGTCTTACTTCCAGAATGTAAGAGATGAATGCTGTCTGACCTAGTCAAGGACTCTTAGTGTACATTAGTTTCCAATTGCTGCTGTAACAAATTACCACAAATTTAGTAGATTAACACAACAGTCATTTATCCTCATTCTTCTGGAAGTCAGAATTCTAAAATGTTCAGCAGACTGCCTTCCTTCTGGAGCTCTAGAGCAGGATCTGTTTGCTCACCTTATTGGTTTCTAGAAGCTGCCTATATTCCTTGGCATGTGGCCCCTTTCTCCATCTTCAAAGCCAGCAGCATAGGTCTCCTTCCTACTACGGACTCCTTATCTATCCCTCCCAACCCTGGCTTCCATCATCACTTATTTTTTCCTAGGTCCCTCTTTCCCTGATGAAAGTGCTTGTGATTATATCAAGACTATCTGTATAGGGGTTGGGAATTTAGGTCAGTGATTAGAGTGCTTGCCTTGCAAGCACAAGACCCTGAGTTTGATCCCTGGCACCACAAAAAAAAAAAAAAAAAAAAAGACTATCTGTGTAATACAGAAGACTCTCCTCATCTCAAGGTTCTTAATCTAATTACGTCTGCAAAACGTTTTTTTGCAGCGTGAGGTAAAATAGTCGCAGGTTTTAAATGTGGATGCCTTTGGGGCCATTATTGTGCTTTCCACACAGTGCATGTTGGCAATCATGGCATTTTGGTACCTCCACGGACCCTGTCACCCAAATGTGCCCTCTGCTTTCAGGCCCATCCCCAGAGAGCATTATCTATAAGCACCTCCGCCTGCAAGGGTTCATCGTCTACAACTGGAAAGGAGATGTCCGTGAGAAGGCGCTGAAGGAGTTGATGAAATGGATTTCCGAGGTGAGCGGTTCCACAGCTACCCTTCATTGTACACTAGATCCCTTTGGCTTTAGCTACTCAAAACTGTTCGTCCCCCACTTCTTCCCTCTGGTGGTCATCAGTTTCTCCCTGCTTGTTGGATCATTGCTTTTCAAATGCAAACATTGTCACTTCTCCCCTCTTAGAAGAGAAAACAAAAAAGAACTCTCTCTAAATTTCTTTTCCACTGCACTTACAATTCCATTTCACTGCTTCCCCCCTTAGTAACAAAACACCTGGACACGTTAACTATGTGCACACATGCAGTTCCTCTCTGTCTCTTCCTTCTTGAACCCACACATCAGGCTTTTGTACCCTGCCATTGCACAAAAATTGCTTTCTCCAAGGTCACCAGAGTCTCTGACACTAAGAAATCCAGTAGTCTATCCTTACTATCGCCTGGCTATGGGGGACTCTTTTAGAGAGTGATTGCCCTCCATTGGTGTCCTTTCTTCCTTTTCCTTCCCTGAGCTCTTGGTTTTCCTTACTAATTAATCTTTCTGCACACTTCTGTCCAAATGAATAATAGAGTGCGTGGGGCATGGTCATTGGGCCTCATTTCTTCTCTGTCCACACTCCTTTATCCCTTTAGTAGCTCATCCGGGCTTTCAATACATCAGTATGCTGAGAGCCCCCCAAATTTCTGCCCCTAGTCTGGCATATCTAACTGCTCAGTGGCTGTACCTGGGTGCCTGATATACATCAAAAGCTAATTATGTTTTAACGTTTCCTGCCAAACCTGCTCCATACACAGACTTCATCATCTCAATTATGGCAATTCTACTGTTCTAATGCTGAGTGCAGAAATCCTGAAGTCATGGGGTTTGGGAGCCTGTGGGACACTAAGGCGGGAGGATTGTGAGTTTGATGTCACTGTGGACTGCATAGTGAATCCAAGGCCATTCCAGACTATATAGCGAGACCTTGCCCCAAAAAACCAAAACAAAAATCTTGAAACTGTCTTTGATGTGTTTCTTTCTCTCATACCCATGTCTGACCTTTCAGGAGGTTCTGATGGTCAGTCCTCAGAATATGTACAGAATCTGACCACTTCTTCCACGTCCTCTGCTGCCACCATGTCCAAGCTACCACACTGTCTGTTCTGGGTGTTTGCAGTAACCTCTGTCTGGTCTTCCACTTTTGCATCCCTACAGACAGTTCCTAACACAGAAGGCAGCGTGGTCTTTTAACTGTTATTCTTATGTTCAAAACTCTGCAAGGCTTTGCATTTCAGTTAATGTAAATCCAAAGTGCTTATAATAACAAAGCTGTACACAGTCTGGCCCCTTGTACCTCTCTGATTTCATTTCTTTAGTGTTTACGCCTTTGCTTACTTAGCTAGGCACCCTACCCCCTGTGACTCCTTCCTTATTTCTCTCCACATCCTTCAAGTCTTTGCTAAAAA
>PVJO010022673.1:0-27387 GCA_004026905.1 Hystrix cristata | reverse complement strand
AATCAGACACTCATGAGCACACATCGAATTGTTTCTCTGATATGAGAAACCATAACTGTAAATAAGGACAAAGAGGTGTAATAGATATTATATAAAAGGAGGATGGTGTGCAGAGGAGAGGAGTACTAGAAGGAAAGAAGGGGAAAAGCAGAAAGGCAACAGGGGAAAGAGAGGGGAAAGGGAAAATATGGAAAATGATAAATGAACCTGCTGTAAATAGGGAGGGAGAGAGCAGAGGGGAGGGGGGGAAGAGGAGGGAGAACCAAGATACATCATGTATAGGTACAGAATAATTGTAATGAATGAGTCCATTGTATGAAGAATGTGCCAATACATGTTCTTGGTTTAAAATTTTTTTAAAAAAGGTGCTGAGGATGTAGCTCACAAAATAAATTAAAAAGGTGCTGAGGATGTAGCTCAGTGTGAAGACCCTGTGTTCAATCCCTAGTACTACACACACACATACACACACAAGTTACATAATCCTCTCTGTTCTGTGTGATAAGTAGTATCATAATCTCCATTTTACAAGTGAACAAACTGAGACTCACATAGGTTACATAACTTGTCCAATGTCACACAGTTAGTAAATGGGGGAAGCCAGTATTGACACCCCACTGCTTCTAGCTCTAAATTATTTCATTCAAAATACTTTTATTGGGCACTTGTTCTGTAACTGGCATTATGCTCAGAGCAGAAAACATAAAGATGATTGAATTATCAATGATTAATATCCTAACCTCAAGTGGTTGACCGTCAAATGCATAAGATTGACATATAAAAGATAAGTGTATTATAGTGTAGTGAACCCTATGAAAGAGGTATGTCACAGTGTTATAAAAGCCCGAATTAGCTGGGCGTGATCGGCTACACACAACTGTAATCTAGCACTCTGGGAGGCTGTGGCAGGAGGACAGAAAGCCTTTTCAAACTCTTTCCATAAGCCAGTTGCAAAGGCTCTTCCTAAATCACATGGTCAAGTAATGTCACAGAAAAAGCCCCACTCTCGGTACCAAAATCTGTCTTAGTTACTTTTCTCATTGCTGAGACAAAATACCTGGCACCTACATGTTACAGGAGAAAACGTTTATTTACCTCCCAGTTTGTAGAGGTTTCAGCCCATAGTTGGCCTGCTCCAAGGCAGGGTGGCATGACAGAAGGGTATCACAGAGGAGAAATACTCTACAGCAAGCAGGGCAGGCAGAAGGCAGCAGGCAGTAAGCAGCAGCAGCAGCTTCTTTCTGCTCCTTTATATTCTATACAGGCTGTAAACCTATTGATTAGTGCCACCCATACCCAGGGTGGGGCACCCTTAATTCCAGCATCACACACTTAACCCCAACACCACACCCTTAACCCCAGCATCACACACTCTAGACCCAGCCACCTCCGAAAAGCCCCACCTATGACCTCATGAGGCTTTAGGGGGACATCTAGATACAAGCCATAGCACAAGCCCAGCCTAAGCAACTTAGTGACTTAGGGAGATCCTATTTTAAAATAAGAAATAAAAAAGTTGGGATTGTAGCTCAGTGGTGAGGCCGTAGATTCAATCCTCAGTGTAACAACAACAAAAAGAGCCAGAAGAGGGCCCCTGAAGACAACAGAAGATTCAAGGGAGAAAAGTAGAAGACTTTACTTATGCTCAGTAGAAAAATGCCATGCTTTATTAAGGATACTACCATGGGCACCGGAAGAGGTTAGAAGTTGGCTTTGTATTTATTACGGATTTGGGGGTCAAACTGTACTCTAAATCAGGGTGTCTAATAAAGGAACTGTTGAATTAGGAGGAGAATTGGGTTCATGCTGTTTTTGTGAAAGTTCAACTATTTATGTTTCACTTTCATGATTTAGACCATGTCTGAGCACCACCTGTCCCACTATTTACTTTATATACTTTAAGTAAACTGCTTTTACTAAATAAATGTCATTAAAATAGCTCAATCATAAATGGAAAACCAGCTTTACTCTCCATCAATAGTAGGTTACCATAAAATAAGTAAGTACTATTAGAAAATATTCATCTATGTACCACCTAAAATAATCTTTTAGGCCATTGTTAGTATGCATTCCACATATTAAAATAACCTCTGCAGGCCTTTCTACACCAACATTCTGTGATTGGGTGACAAACTCTTGCTAAAATGTGTGGTTTAAAGTTTTATTTTCAACATGTCTGTGTATAATCATCACTCCACTTGTTCACATAGTCTTGATCATTACATCTGTGTATTTCCACCATGCAAACAAGTGTCATCACCTATATGCACATGACATACTAATTAGACTTTCATCCCTAATCAAACCATTTACTTCACCTTAGGAAGGCTAATATGTCTGCTGTATTCTTTTAAATCCACTGCTATCCTGACTTGAGAAGGAAATGTCCTGTCATTGTGGTTTCACATTAGACTGCTCCAACTGTATTTGTGGTACTGTACTGACTTGAGGAAAACAGACTACCACAGTGTGGGGCTATATGGTTAAATAAAAAACAAAGAGAGAATAAAGCTGTGATGTTTCAACAAATGTATTGGCAGAAAGATTTTAAGAAAGCACCAAAAATACTCCTTTCCTTTCTCACTTTTATTTTCTGAGGGAAGTGATAAAACTAAAATGGACAGAAGGGAAAAGGAAAATCTCCTATTGGTTTGGGGGAAAGTGGGAGATGGACACCACCCCTCTGTTGGGGAAGTGAGAATTGCTTGTGGTAATTAACACAAAAGCTATAAGTATAAACTTTGCCTTTGTGGCTTTTGGGTCCCTGGCACTTCTCTAGATTAGCTCAGTGATACAAGAGTTCCTGTTATATTTATACATTTCTTTAAACAGTCTCGTGTATTTATTTGTTTAATATGAAAGCAAAAATGCGTCTCTCTTTTTTTGTACGCGCAACAGTACATTCAACTAACTCGTGAATATACATTTTGGGGACAAGGCCAAGGATGTTACCCCTTTTCTTCAGGTGAGGTTGAGGCTCCCGGTTTTTCTGGTTTGTCTTGGTTTCTATTATAATGCCTCCTCCCTCCTCCAATTTATGGGTGTGGTAGCTTCTAGGGTCTAAAATGGCATGAAAAAATCTATGTATACCCAACCCCCTATTCCTAACACACGCACGCGCACACACACACACACACACACACACACACACACACCCCTAGTCAAGCTCTTTTCTCATAAAGTCAGCAGCCTGAGGCACAGTTTAACTTATGGAAGTTAGCAGGCTTGCTAGAACTTGTGTGAGATAATGCCGTGCCAGGAGAATTTCAAACCCTGGCTAAATGCTCCTGCACCATTGGTTATTCCTAAAGTGAATTTAGCCATTACTCTCAACACGAACAAGCAGTTTAGTTATTACTTTTCATAAATGGGTTTATTTACATGTATAAGGACGGGGTTATTAGGAACACATGACATGATCTTCATACCTATGGTCAGAAAGAATCTTAAAGTTCATAGTTTTCATAGCTGCCATTGCTAATAATAGTAGTCTTTATTAGAGCTTCCTTCATATAGAGCAGGCACTGTGCTTTGTAAGCTAAAATCTCTTCAGAGGCTGATATAGGTTTTGTAGAGACTGAAGCTTTTAACTATGGGGACCATCTCTCTAAGAAAAAGACACATTATTCTTCCCAGAGTCTTGGAAAAGGGACCAAAAGCTTAAATTCATTAACATCACTGTAAGGCCACCTCTGCATCTTAGTCACTATTTTTGACAATTCTGTGAAGTACTAACAGTATCTCTGAAAAGGAAAGAGGTGATAAAATTGATGTTTAGAGATGAAAGGCAGATCTAAATGTATTCAATACTGCACAGTTTGTAAACCAAGTTTATTCTCATAATCTCTTTTCAGTTTCTCTCATCTTAGCTAGATTTCCTTTTCCAGTATATCTTTCTCCTTTGCTGGCAGTAAACTTAGTGCTGTCCTCTGGGACAGGCGTGGAATTTAGCACTGGCGAGTTAGCAGAGGAGCAAGAGGTCTGATTCTGGCCAAGCTCCCACAGGGAATATGCCTTTGGGGAACAGCAAATCCAGAAAAAAAGCGGGTGAAGAAGGCAATTTTGCTCCTTCTAGGTCTGAACAATGCACTGATTTCAGAAACATTTTTATTGTTCCATGAACAACAGTGATTTAAGAATGTAGATTTTATTTTTTTTTTTAATTTTTTTTTTTTTTTTGGTGCTGGGGATTGAACTCGGGTCCTTGTGCTTGCAAGGCAAGCACTTTAACCACTGAGCTAAATCCCCAGCCCGATTTTATTGTTTATACTGCTTAATTTGTCTTCCCTTTGCACGCCTGCTGGGCCACTAACTCTCCTCTGTTCTTCCCAGTCTTCCTCACTTTACCTTATCCTGCTCCACATTCCCCTCAGAGCAAGCACTTCAAATCTTCTTTTTTAAAAAAAAAATTTTTTTTGTTGTTTTTAATACTGGGAGCTGGAAGGGTGGAGTCCTCTTACTGAGGCTTTTCTTCCTCCCCTCCCTCCAGCGCTGAGGATTGGGCTCCACCCTGATAGTTTATGAGAAGGCTTTCAGCAGGAAAAGATGAAGCAGAAGGATGAAGAGGAAAATGGAAAGAGAATTGCACTTTGTGAGCCTTGATGCTTGCAGTGTCTGCATATTTCTCAACTATCTATCATTGGGTCTGACACATAATTTGACTCTTATCTTCCTCATCTGATTTTTGAGGTATATAGAGGTAAGCATAGGCTGTTGCTTCAAGCAATCAGTCTTTCTTGGACTTAGGGTGGAATGGAAGGAGTTGAAGGTATTGCTGGATGCTCTTTGACTTATTTCTTAAACCAGCCAAAGAAAGGAGAGGTTTGGCATTTGTTAGGAAAGAGAAACTGATCACAACTTTTAGTTCTTAGTATCTGCTCCTTTACAACCTTTCACCTGACATAGACAACATAAGCCACATGCTGATTGTAAAAGACAAAAAAAAAACTATAAAGAAAAATTCCTGCCTTTGCCACTCACTATGGTCATGGGGTCATAACTCCCCAAGTCATTTTGAGCCCTAATTTGAGTGAGATAGAGGCCATCTCTAAAAGACTCACAGAAAATGTGGTAGTCTATTAACGTAGGCTGAGTATTATGAAACCGAGCTTCCCCACTGGAGTCTCTTGGAGAGAACAGATGTTTTCATTTGTCTCCCCACTATCTACCATGGTTCTTGATATAGTACATGTGTTCAGTATGGTTTATTGACAAAATGGATGGAAGATTGGATGGGAAAGAATTTCGGGTTTGTTTTCACCAAGGTTCAATAATTTATGTTTTAAAAATCTGAATTTGCTATCTGAGATCATGTTTTCTACAGGAAAATGTTGAGGCAGACAAAAAATCTAGGTGTTAAAAAAATTACTTAACCAGAAAAACTTTTAAAAGAATATAAACCATTTAGCTACCTGCAAATGGATAGGTTTTCTTAAGAAACATTTCCAGATTGAAGGAACTCATGATGACACATGACACACCCAATCTAGACAGGGAACTGTAGTGCCTACTCTAAATTCTATTAGTTATCTACATATTCTCATCAGCACATCACGAAAATACATTTATTTTTGATATAAACAATCCAATGCCTTTCATGCACTTGAATCTAAAATTTTCCAGTATTACTGAAAATAATCTTGGCTGGAGTAGTGAAAATTTTATGTTGAGTAATATTCCCCAGATTTTATACATTAAGAAACTGAAGTTCCAAGGGACAAAGTGGTTCTTTTTTAAAGGAGTGTGTAGAGAGTTGTATTCACTAATCCCATGTCAATATATCTTACTTTGTAAGCTGGGCATGGGTGAAGCAGTGATTGGAGAGAGACATGGTATTGTGAAACAGGAAGTTGTTTGTAGAATTCCTTCTACAGGAGCATTCTTTCATGCAACATATACATAAGGGTGCTCTTTAATCTCTGTGCCTTGGTTTCCTCATTTGTAAAATGATGATTGTAGTAATACCTGGCCATAAGATTTTCAGAAAGAGTCAAAAATATATATGAGATTGAGAATAGAGGTTGGCACATAGTTAATGTACAACAACTATTACTGTTCTTAATGGTAATAATGTCTGGCATACAAATTACAGAAGTTATAACACTCAATACCTAACCTCAGGGACTTTGTAGTCTAATAAGGGAAGGCAGTTATATCAACAACCATGTGACCTGAAGTGGACAAAAACACAGAGGAAACATTGGTCAGTTTTGCCTGAAGGAAGTAAGTAGGAGGGGGGTATGACTTTGAGTTAATCCTTTCGAGAACAATGTGAATGAAGAATTTAGGCCATTTCAGACAGAGAAAGTAAAGTGATTCTAACATGGAAACAGCCTAGGATTACCAGGGGTTTGCTCAGGGATTTGCTGAGGTAAAACCTAGGAGAGCTGCTGTGGAGAGGTAGGTAGGGGCCAGATCATAGCATGTTAAAGGGTGAGTACCAGGGTGCTCCCTTGAACATTGGGGCTCATGGTGGTGCCATTTAGGTGGTTGATAAACTACTGGAGGAAGAAAAGGGTGTGTTTAGGGGAGAAAAAATAAGATACCTAGAAGGTGTTCAGGCAGAAATACTAATTAGGCAACTGAACATACCCGTTGTGAAGTACTGGGCAATGACCCTCATTTTTTTTTTTTAAATTTTAAAACAAGGGGCACAGAGAGTATAATAAATAATACATACTTTCCAGAGTTATTACCATGAATAAATAGAGAAATGATGGGTGGAAAAACACCTGGTTCACTGACTTGACCATATTAGGTGGCAGCTATTATTTCTCCTACCTCCCTGCTCCCTCCCTTCTTCTGCTTTGTTTCTGCTCTCTCTATTTCCTCCCCTTTAAAAGACTTGTGCTAAGGAAGAGGCACTGAAAAGGGGCCTTGGTTGAGTGTGACTTTCTGACCCTCCATTAAAATGAGCTAGGCATGGGCAAGAAATCCTGAAAACATGGCTCCCACCCTGTGGATTCAGCTCTACGAGGATTTTAGCCAATACCTGGCTGAGAGGTTATCTCAAGGGGTTGAAAACTCTATTCTTAGAGGTGTGGTATCTGGGAGACTGAGGAAAGCCTTTCTTAAATCTCCTTGCTGCTTCACTTGCTACAGTATTTGCAATTCATTTTCAATTGCTCCTTCTGCTCCACCCACTTCTTTACCCTCAATTGCTTCCCTTATCTCTTGCTAGAAAATGCACCCAGCTTCCAATCTCTTTTCCTCTTAGCCTGCTCCCTGCGAGCACACTGCGACCCTGATGTCTTTGCTAGTGTCACACGTTTCTGTGGAAAGCTAGGAAGGGAAATATTGCTGGTAGTTGCCAGCTTTATCTTCTCCCTTTTTCTCATATCGTTTTTTCCTGTATGGCCCGCAGCCCCAATCCTCACACCACTTTCGTCCTCTCCTAGAGAGTTGCCATAATCCGGATAGGTGATCAAGCCTTTTTCTGGGACGGACAGGGAACCGAAATTGATTCCAATTGTGACTGCTGCTGCTGGAGACAGAAGAGACCGCCGCCAGGGGCGAGGCCAGCTCTCCCGGCCCAGGGCCCCGCCCCACTCCCTTTCTTCTCCCTCCCCCTCCGTAGCCCCACCCTTCTCCACCTCTTCCTAGTTTGCTTTCTCCTACAGCGGCCCCAAATCCCTTTTAAGGAACTCCACCCTAGGTGGAGTCCTCACGGTAGTCACACCTCTCCTTCGGCCCAGCCTGGGCGGAGAAAGACGAAATCACCCCACCCACTCTGGTTGCTTAGAGAGCACTTCACGTTCTGACCTGTGTAGGTCTTGAGGTCCCCAGTGGGACAGCTGGGAGCCGCCAAGAAACCCCGCCCCACAGGACCCGCAAAGAGTTGCTGCTGTTTTTTCGTTGAAGCTCTTGCCCTGGGCTGGTGTTCTCCTAAGTGTATCGACCAATCGTCGGCTTTTTCTCCTCCCTTCTTTCCTTTTAGGAAGGAGCTGGGGTGTGGGGCTGCAACCGCGGCGTTGAAGGGATCCTCTTGTGGTATCTCCTCCCCGGTTTCTGTCTTGAATGATTTCTTTTCTGCCTCAACTTTATGCTCAATAGTGTTTTCAGGTTCTGGGCGGTTTTCTGAGCCCCCACCTCCGTCCTTCTTTTCAAGGGTGTGCGGAGTTCAGAGGCTGGGTGGAGAGTGGGCTTGGCCGGAACTGAATTGGTGGAGGTAAAAGGGGAACGGAGGATCTTCAGCGTTGGCCTCTTCAGCCCAGCGAATCCACTTTATTTTTAGCTGAGGAAAGACTTCAGGGGGAGGATTCTTTTTAGGAAGTCGGCTCTGCCGGCCCTAATTTTTGGATTGGATGCTAGAGAGCTTTGTTTTCCTTGTTTTGAGGGTGGCCCAGTTGAGTCTGAAGAGACTCCCTCTCTTTTCTCCTTCTTCCCCATTTTCCAGCCGGAAGAAAAAGGGGAGGTGGGGGGCCGCGAAAGAGAAAGCGGGAGAACGTAGCCTCCTGGCACGCTGTCAGACAGGGGCGGGTGTGAGAGGAACAGCTGTCTTGCGATCAGCTCAGGAGTATGAGCCTACAGGAGGACGGCATGAGCTTCAGACACTTCAGGAGTCCTCAGCTAGAGACAAGGGCGGTAAGTGACACCGAGATTAGAACCCACCCATTCTCATCTCGGCCTAGGCTACCCGCCCCCCCCCCCTTGTCTTTGGGTTTTAGCAAGGGGAGGGGGGAGTGAGAGGGTAAGAACACTGAAATCAAATTACACTCAAGGGAAAATGGTTTCGTGTCAGATTGAGCAAAATGAGACTAAGAAGGGGAGAGGGTACTTTTTGGGAGGCTTCGTGAAGAAGTGAAAGAGGTCAAAAATAGATGGATTTGTCTAGTTTAGTGTGCCCTGGCTCAGTGCTCTCAATCCTTAAGCAATGAGGTTTGTCTCTGACTTAACCCCACACAGTCAATGCATCCAGGCAACAAGATTCAGAAGGCCAGCCAGCCCAGATGACACCCCTAAGCAGTACCGGGTATTTAGAGATGCTTCTAGAAAGAGGGAGGAGGGACAGGTGGGAACCTAGGTTATTGGAAATTAGGATCGCGAGATCCTGGAAGGAGCCGCGGGGAGGAGCTGCTTTGGCCTTAAGAGTTCTTTAAAGGAGGAGCTTAGCTTGGTTGGAGGAAGAAGCCCAAGCCCAGGCCCTGCCCTGGCCTTTTAAAACCTGGCCAAGGCCCTCAGTACTCTGCGTAGGTGGAAGATTGGGCAGAAGTACAGCGATTGCTGGAGCTAGTGGACTTGCTTAGCCTCTTGGTTGGAGCTGTCTTTTGTGGACCTCAAGAATTTGGGGGAAAATAAATCCCATCCAAACAGGTGGCAAAAAGAATGTCTTATTTTCTTTGGTATCGTATTCATTGTGAAGAAAAACAGTTATTAAGCACCTCTCTTATCCAGGGTAATAATGACTGGGCAAAGAGAATAACCTCCAAGATTGGATTTTAAACTGATGGAGCCTGTGATGGTTTGGAGTGACACAAAGATCTGCTTTGAAACCCTATTACTACCGATAAATTACCTTGCCCATTGCCTTTCTTTATCTATAGAATGCAGATTAATAATTCTATTTTAAAAGATATTTGGGCAGCTGAAATACCATAAAGTATTTGACATAAGCTACTGCTTGTCGTAATCTTAGTTTCACTTTGTTTTCCTACTCAGTTTGGGACTCTTTCTCTGAAACACTGCTGATAGAAATAGTACTTCGATGTCCTTAAAATGCCTTCCAGATGAAGTGAAAGCAGACCTGGAAAAACTGAATGAGCTTGTCCAAAGGCTGAGAGGCTAGAGCATAGGTTTTATTTGCTTCTAATTTAACATTGTTCCCAGTGGACTTAATCACCTCTAATAAAAAAGCCACTAACCTGGTTTTCCTCTAATTATTTGGATAACTTACCCAGGATGATATAACCAACAGGACCTTTGTACAGCAGAAACCAGTGACTCCTAAATGCCCTTATCCCATTCTTCAGAGTATTAGGAGAACTTTTATGAGAGATATGCTAATGTTTGGTAACTGTTGAATACCCAGAGAATGAGCTGGGAACAGTGTCTCCAGATTAGTTTAGAGGGCAGAGAGGCAGAAAACATAAGCGCAGAAATATAACTTCAAAATAGAAATGACAAATGTGACTATTAGCCCATTCTCAAGACTAAGTAAGTTAATGGCTCTACTTTCAGAGCACTAGGGAGCTATAGATATTTCTTGTTTAGGCCTTTGGAATACATTGGAAAGAAAAGTGGAGGAAAAATGAACTAGATCACCATCACCACTCTCATTGTTCTAGTATATGCGTTTCCAAAATTTGGTTCTTATTAGTTTAGCTGTCTGAATTCCACAAACCAAGGTATCAAGCTTAGTCTAGTTATCAGTCATCTTGTAAGATTGTCCGTGTCTGGTGGTGGGAGTTATTAACCACTCATCCTTTCTCATTCTGGCAGGGTCATTATTATTATTTGATACATTTATATATTCGCCTTTCTCCTGAGTCATTTGTACTTTATGATCTTTCTTAATTGGTTAAATGAAGAGAAGATGGCCTTTGGATATATAATTCATTTAGCAAATATGTGTTCACATACCATGTGTCAGGCATAAGAAATATTGTAAGTGTTGGGGATTTAGCTCAAGGGGTAGGGTGCTTGTTGCAAGGCCTTGAGTTCAATCCCCAGTTAGCCTCCCCACAAAAAGAAACATTTTAAATGTAACTTTTTATTTCTTCTAGTTTAAGTAGCTTTATCCTGTTGTCCAAACCCTAATCTTCTTTTAAGACCTACTTTTGTCTCTGGCCTCCACACCAAGTCTTTCTTACCACTTCAACTCTTCTTTAGAAATCATTATCTGTTCTGCTTAGTTGGTACTTACCGTGAATAAACTGCTTTATAGTATGCTTGTTTTCACAATCAGCATTTATAGTATTCCTTCCATCGTTAATCCAATTTAAATGCCACTTTTGTAAAATCTTCCCTGATCCTTGCTTGCATTTAGAAATACTCTTTTGAGTATATCAGTTTTCCTGTATTTTCTAGAAATTGCGCTACTCTCTGTCCTGCATATACTAGATTTAAGTCTCTACCCTTTTTCAGACTGAGAGGTTCTTCATGATCTAATGCCACTCCCTCTTCATAACACTTACCTGATTGCTTTCACGTGTAAAATGCTTGGTACACATTTTGTAGATTATCTTCTAGGGTCTAGTTCTATAATACCATGTTTTTGTAAATAAAGGAAAATGTTACTGGGATGATTGACCTAAATGATCATCTAGTAAAACTGACATCAAATTACTAAGCAGATTGTGAATATGTGAATAGCTTTGTAGTGTTGAGCTCATTTGGTGACTAAAGAACAGGTGTCACTATGCTTGGTTTTATTTCTGATTTTTATATACTAATGTATTTTTATTAAGTTTTATACCTAGAAATCAGATTTCTAATCATTTATTATCCTCAACTCAGCTTTATTATTTAGCTTCTATTTCCTCATCTCCAGAATAATATGTTGATTTCAGTAAGTAAAGTATTGGACCCAGTGCTTGACACATTAATTTAGATCAGAGGTACAAACAATTAGCCTACAGAACAAACTAAGCTCACATGTATACTTTGTTTCCTCTAAAACAAATTGTTTTCTGTTTTTTTGAGAAAGAGTCTCACTATGTAGCCCAGGCTGGCCATGACCTCACAGTGATCCTCCCGCCTCAGCCTCCCAAGTGGTGGGATTGCAGGTGTGCGCCACCACACCTGGCTATTTCCTCTAAAAATTTAAAGCTCGTTATGTTTGGTTTTTTTTTCAGACAGAATCTCATTGTGTAGTTCAGGCTAGCCTTGAACTCACTATGCATCCCAGGCTAGCCTCAAACTTGCTGCTATCCTCCTGCCTCGGCACCCAATTCCCACCGAGTGCTGGGATTACAAGCATGCGCCACCACACCTGGCAAAAACTCATTGTAAAATATATTTTAAATTAGTAATGTATTCCATATGGCTTGAAATCCACCATATATGAGAGGTTATACAGTGAAAACTCTCGCACCTACTTTTGTCCCCTAGTCACCCATTTTGCTTCACAAGCAGCACCGAAAGTTATCAACTTATTAGGAATCTTTCCAGGGATATACTATATTTTTATGCCTCTTTTATACACAAATTCTAACACATTCTGTATATTGTTCTGTGGTTTGCTTTATCTACTTAAAAAAATATACTTTGGAGATATTTCCCTACACAAAGGCCGATTAAAACTATGGTATGTGTTTTAATTTTTAAAAAATTTTACAGTAAAAGACACATTACCATTAATTTCCTCAAAATACTCTATTTTGCTTTGAGTGCACTTATCCCCTTGTTCTTGACACTTAGTGAATTTCGTGGCTATTCGAATTGATTCAAAACGTTTATGGAAATTTCTGTCAAATAAAAAGATTACGGTATGTCCTGACCCACCTGATTCACTAGATCTTACACAGTGTGACTTCTGGCCGTTCCCCCAAGTCAAAATGACCATGAAAGGTAAACATTTTGAAATGATTCAGGACATGGAGGCAGCCACAATAGCTTAACTAAAGACACTTACAAAAGAGAACTTCCAGAACTGCTTCAGAAAGTGGCAAGAATGATAGAATGGGTGTACTTAAAGCCAGGAGTAGTATTTTGAGGGAGATTAATGATACTGTGGCTTTTACTGTAATATTTTTTAAAATTTAAGAATTCATCCCATTTTTCTATCGCACACTACTTGTTAAGAATGCCTCATTCTTTGGTGTGACTGCATAGCTTTTTACTATATGGATAAGCCAGGAATTTTTTTTTTTTTTGTGGTACTAGGGATTGAACTCAGGGCCTTGTGCTTGCAAGGCAAGCATTCTAAACACTGAGCTAAATCCCTAGCCCAGCCATGAATTTTTAAGTCAGTCTTCTGTCGATTGTCATTTAAGATATTTCCTAACTCTGGTGGTGCTGTTTGTAGCAATAAAAACTTTGTAAATAATTTATCAGAAGAATAGGGCTGTCATAACAAAGTTTTGTTGAATTCCTTTTGGAGGGGGCAGGATCTCACTATGTATTTCAGGCTGTCCTTCACCTCTCTATGTAACCCAAGCTGGCCTCAAATTTACAATTTCTCCCAGTGCTGGGATTACAGGCCTGCAGCATCACACCTGGCTCCTGACTGGGTTTCTTAAACAACAGAAAATTATTTATTTGCAGTTCTGAAGGCCGGAAGTCTGAGATCAGGGTGCCAGCAGGGTCAGATTCCTGGAAGGGATTTTTCCTGACTAGATAGCTACTTTCTGGATTCATCCTCACTGATCTTCTTTGCATAACTGAAGAGTAACAGAGACAAAGAAAGGAAGCCAGCTCTGATGCTTCTTCTGTTAAAGACACTAATCCTATCAGATCAAAGCCCTACCCTTATGGCTTCATTTAACCTAATCCTTCCATAAAACCCCTTTTCCCAAATACTATCACACTGGGATTCAGCATATGGGATTGGGGAGGAACACAGTTCAGTGCATAGCAGTATGCCAATTTGCCCAGTCTTCTACTTTAAAAATTGATTGTCAACATTTCAAAATCAGCTTCAGTTAGAACTTTAGAGTTCTAGTTGCTCTTGAACAATCAGAAGATACTGAGTCAACATTCCTTCCTGCCAACTGCCTGGAGTTAGTGAACTATTCTCTCCCTCCTCCTTCAAAGGAAACATATATTCTCTGTTCACTCTGTTCTTCATCTGGCCCAGGTAACATTAACGTGTATAGCCCTTCCAGATATTGAGTTTTGGCACCTATGCAAGCTCTTAGCACAATATATAGAATATTCTAATAGCTTCTAGTTATGCCTTGATTATTTTCACTCACTCTCTTCTGAGGCCCAGTGCCAGCATATTTTCCTTAGAATACATTGTTTATTATTTCACTGTCCTTCACATAATATTTTACTGGATATGTACAAAATTGTAGGCATCATGATAGAAACTGAGATTATAGTGCTGAACAGTTTAGGTGGGACTCTTCATAGTCTACTTTTCCTGTCATCTGGATTTTCTTTCTGTCCCTTCTTGAAAGTTTGTACTTCCTACCGATCCACTTCAGGACAAGTCATTCTTTTGGAACTTTTTTTACTGCTTCACTCTCAGTAATCTCCTCTCACATCCTCAACATCATCTGTTATCTTATACTGTTTTATTGCTCTTGTTCTGTGCATGGTTTTGTCTCACCACTTTGGCCTGGAATCTCAAACTCCAATCTATATGAGCTTCCTAGTAAAATGAGAGAAGCATACTCTCTATAAGGGGCAGCCACTAATTACCTCTAGCTAAATTTTCTCTTATGCTAATGTCCACTCTATTTTGTAAAGTCTTTTAACTTTTTTCAGAAAAAAAAAATTAAAAAAAATGAAATCTCTTACTTTTAAAAACTTGTTGTATAACTGTATATCAATTTTTAAAATTTTTACCCAAGAACATGTATTGGTACATTGTACATATAATGATCACATTTATCACATTTATTTTGTACCTGTACATGATGTATCTTGGTTTTCCCCCCTCTTCCCCACCCCTCCCTTCTGTTCCCTCCTTCCCTATTTACAGCAGGTTTATTCATATTTTTCCATGATTTTCCTTTCCCATTTCTTTCCTTTTTTCCCTTCCTGCTTTTCCCCTTCTCTCTTTCTAGTTCTCCTCTTTTTTGGCTATTATCTTCCTTTCATATAATATCTATTATACCTCTTTGTCCTTATTTACACTTATAGTTGCTCATATCAGAGAAAAAATTTGATGTGTACTCATGAGTGTCTGATTTATTTCACTTAATAGTATGTTTTCAAGGTACATCCATTTACATACAAATGTCTCTAGTTTATCCTTTTTTACGGCAGTGCAGTACTCCATTGTGTAGAAAAACCACATTTTCTTCAGCCATTCATTGGTTGTTGGGCATTTAGGTTGTTTCCAAGACTTAGCTATTACAAACTGTGTTGCTATGAACATGGTTGTGCATATATTGTTGTGGTATGATGATTTTTAATTCTTCTCAGAAGATCCCCAGTAGGGGAATAGCTGGATCAAATAGAACCTTTAGTTGTAGTTTTTTGAGGAATCTCCATACTGATTTCCACAGTGGTTGCACCAGTCTACATTCCCACCAGCAGTGGAAGAGGGTTCCTTTTTCCCCACAGCCCCACCAGCATTTGTTATTGGTTGATTTTTTGATAATCTCTGTTCTTTCTGGAGTGAGATGATCTTTTTTTTAATTTTTTTGTGAGATGGATTCTTAATGTTGTTTTGATTTGCATCGCTCGAATGTCTAGTGATGTTGAACACTTTTCATATATTTATTTGCTATTTTTATTTCTTCATCTGAGAGATGTTTATTCATTTCAAATGCCCATTTTTGGATTGGGTCTTTGAATTTGGGAGGTTTGATAGTTTTTGAGTTCTTTGTATATTCTAGATGTTAGACCTTTGCCTGATAGACAGCTAGCAAAAATTTTTTCCCAATCTGTGGGTTTTCACCCTGCTCTAGTCAGTGTTTAACATCGCTATTGAACCAGACCAGTGTCTGCAAGGGGCCGTCAGTTTTCTTTAGCTGACCTAGACTGAAAATTCCTTGAGGATAGAGACCAAGAACTTTATTGTTTGCTTTATTGAATGCTATTATCTGCTTCCCTCACAGATTATCTAGTACAGTTTTGGTTATTTAGTAGGTACTCTGAAAGGTCTTAATTATCATCAGAAATTTAAGTTAACCACAATCTCCAGATGTAATACAGCATTACTGCTTTTCCCAAACACCTAACTTGTGCTTTAGGAGACAATTATCAGGCCAGTGTTCTTTTCCCTTACCCTCCTTTTTGCCAAAATAACCATCCAAATTTGTCAGTCTAGCTTCATTTTTTTCTTTTAAAAAAGTCTGATCTTTTATTTCTCCTGTTTCTGTTTTTTGTTTATTTCTCATTTGCCTTGAAATACAAACTCAAAAAAGATGAAATATTCTCAGAAAAGCCTCCACAATGCTGAGAACATATTTAAATTTTATTATTTGAGAGTATTCATTAAATTAGCTAGTTGTTTCACATTCAATTAGAATGAGGTTTGTCATGTGAATCTATTAGTTTTCTTGTTTTTTTAAAAAAAATTCTGATACATACACATAGTAGTTGGTGCTAAAAGAATAATAACATGCCTTCTTCATTCCTTATACCTAGATCCAAGAATGGATGTGTAGCACTGAATTGGTCACTGAATTAATGGGACTTCTCGGGGTACTACAAACTGATATCATTCAGGATCCTTCTAGGACTTCTTGACTTGGTGTGCTAAGCTATGTAGCTCAAGTATTGAGTGGAAAAGCTATTCAAGAAGCAAGGTCTCTGTCCTTAAGCAATCGTTGCACTAAACATGGATGAGGACCATTGTGTTATTTAAAATTGTTGACTGTTCCATGGAATAATGATATAAAGTGATTGAGAGGTTTGCACGAGATGTTACATTATGTTGAAGAGCAATATGTCTTTGCTGCTCAGGCCTTTTATCCTTTTCTTAACTGATGCCTAAGTGCCATGCTCAAATTGTGATTCTCGGAGGTTTTTTTTCTTATGATGGACATCACAATTTTTGGGACTCCTTTAATCCTCTCTGCAAATGTTCAATAACAAAGCTTACTGTGAAGATATAAGATCACTCTGTTATTATTAATTTTGGCTTTACCAAAATATTCCAAAATGCATAGTCATAGAAGATATTTTAAAGGAGAAATGGAGCTATGGTATTGAACAAAAACCTGGGTTTGAATCACATCAGTCACCAGTTTTATGTGGCTTTGGGATTACTTAATCACTCTCAGCCTGTATTTCCTTGTGTATAACAGTATTATTAGTATTACCTATTTTATAGAATGATTGTGAAGATTAACTGTGTCTTATTAGAAATGCAGAGGAATGAAATGATATGGTTTCTGAGATTTGCCTAAAATTAGTTTATTGGGATGGAGTGAAGGAGTTGGGGTACAAATAAGATTTTCCATTAGCTGAAAAATCATCGAAGCTAGGAATAAGCACACTGATCTTATCTCTACTCTTGTATGGATTTTAAATTATGCATAATAATTTTTAAAGGGCGTGAGTGAGACTTCTGTTTACCTCATGGTTTGTGAAGAACTTAATTGTTCTTCTTGACAGCAACCTCACATGTTAAGCAGACACTTGGAATGATCATTGTGGATTTTCCATCTATATTCTCATTGTTGAACCATAGACTGTTAAACCAGTAGGGGCCTTAGAAAGGCTAAGTAGTTTGACTAACATTTTGAGTAACAGATAACAGTGTAGTCTGGTCTAAATTCCAGGTTTTCCAGCTCCTACTTAAATGGTTTTCCCATTATTTGATACTGCCTTGTTTAAATATAGCACCTTTAGTGTAACTTCTACTGCTTATTGCATATAAGATTAATTATTGCTTAAAATAATTCTATCTCTTTGATGGGATCTCTGAAAAGGGGGCTAGTTCTAGAAATATGAAGTTATATTTGTGCAATACTTTCAAATTTGTTCTTTCAGTTGATCCTCACAGAATCCTGTGATGTAAATGAGGAGTTACTTCATTTCCACACTAAGTGATGGGATTCGCTCAAGGTCAACCAATAATTTGATGATTAAACTAGAACTAAAACTCAGGCCTGGAGTTTGTCAAGCCTGAACTCCACTTGCATTACTAGTTCTAGAATTTTCTCACAATAAACCTCAGCATTTATGTTTTCCAGAATGAGGTGTCTTAATGCTCAGCATTTTCCAAGGTCGTTTTTCATTCTTACATATTTTTATGGAAAAGAAAATTGAGGCTTAATGTTGGCCTCTGAGGAGAGGACAAGTATATGATAGGACTCGAGGCTCTGCAAATGATATCGTGGAATATAAATTCATGGGATAATGGAGAGAAATAATGAAAAATAATAAAATAATACTAGTACTCTACCCAATATGTTTCACCTGAGGCCCACAGTTTTCTTGCTCCCTTTTATTTTAATATTTTAATAAATATATAAAAATTGAAAGTTTTCTAACATATGAACTAACTATACTATATAAAGATTTTACAGTTACATCTTACAGAGAATTTTTACATGTGCTGTCACGATTGATCTTCTTGATAAATCATGGAACCATTTAAAGGAACAGGGCCAGACCGATATAGCTCCATTTCACAGATGAGAAAACTAAGGCATAGAAAAGTTAAATAACTTGCCCAAAGTCATGTAGCTCTTTTTCTGGTGTATTTTTACCACCTCATCTTTTCATTTCCTCACACTCCTTCACTAGTTCAAGCCTACTTAACTGTCTTATTAATGGTTTAATACATTCTTTCATTGACATTCACACACAGTATGTGCTGTCAGCCTTCATTTATTTTGTGATAATATGCACTCTCCTCTTAAATTTCTGTTCTTTTTAGCATTCCAGATGGCCACCACTTTCTTTTATCTTATTCCAGGTAAACTGAGAAGGCAAGATGCAGGGCTTTTCTGTCTTGGGCCACTTCTGAGTGCCTGCTGTGGGCGTTAGAGTAGGTAGGTGCTTCAGTCACCTCCAGGTTTGCGTATTTTGAAATACTGGAATAGAAAAGTCATAAGTAGCCGCCTGCTGAGATGCCGTAACTGGTATTTGAGACTGGGTCTTCCAATGATGTTTATTGTGATATGTGTGAGCCTGTTTGGTAGAAATGGAAAAAAAATGGAGACTCTTACAGTATCTCTTTATTAGATAGTTTGTTTCTAGCAACCTTTTATCCTCTTCTATGGGACTGGCTTCAAGCGAAAGTTGGGGATCCTACTGGCGTCCAGGTCAAGGAGCATTATAACATCATTATAGCAATATTATATTTCCAAACTGCTGAGGTTCAAATCTCTTCTCTGCCATTGACTAACTGGGTGATTTTAACATAAACTACTTTATCACTCTGCCTGTTTTTTCGTATTTAAAATGGAGAAAACTGGGGTTGTTTTTTAATGGTACAGCACTGGTCTTACATGAATGAGCTTCTCCTGGGTTCAATGTCCAGCACTGCAAAAAAATAAAATAAAATAAAAGCATAAATAAAAGTACTTACTATAAAAGTGAGTGTTGTGAGGACTGGTTTTCCTTTTTGTAATAGTTTTAACATCTCTTATTGACCAGAGGATGTAGGTGAATTATACCTATTCAGGATCTTCCTAAATGATTATTTTGCAATCTTTTAACTTGTTCTTTCAACAGTTTTTCAGAAAGATGGTGTTTACCATATTCGGGTTATTAAAATGTAGTGAGAAGGCACTATAATTTGAGTCAGAGGATAAAAATTCCAGTTCTGGTTCTAACATTTCTAGATTGCGTGACCTTTGGCCTCAAAATGAGTGACCTGTGAAATGGGAATTATATGAAAGCTGTCTCCTTCCTTATTATAACACTATGTAGATGCACATGAAGGATTATTATTTGCATTGGCCAACTACTCTATCCTCTTAAGGCACTAGGTCCTTTCTTAAATCCGTATTACCATTCCCAACGCTCTGCTTTCTTTTTAGTTATAGGCTCTAACAATTCTGCTTTGTTTCACTCCTTAAAGATCTCACTTCATCTCTGATGCCTTCCTGCCAGGGTGATTCACATCTCAATGGCCCAGGCCATCCCTGCGGTAAACCTCCTTTGTATATTTCTTTTCTACTTACTTCATTAACAGCATCTGTGTATCTTTGTGGTCTCAGACACTTAGAGTAGCAATTCTAACTCTAGAAAGATTATAGAGCCTTCTTTTTTAAAAAGCTGAACCTTAAATGGGCCCTAATTTTCTTTAGTTTTCAATTTTGCCTAAGTACTAATGTTAAAAATTTTAGTTGTCATCTATCCCTTTACATCGTTAGACTAAAATATTTGTGATGAGTTGAGGAAGAAGTACTTTTCAGGCTCCTTTATTATTGCTATTAAATCTTTTGAAGAGAGGCATCTGTGGCTCTGAGTATGGCTCTAACCATCCTCGTTTCCATTGTAATGCATTCATTCATTCATCGAAAATTAGGACATAATGTATAGGAGATACTCTATTAAAACATAGAGATTCAGAAAGGAGCAAGACTGGGCAAATATTGAAAAGCCTAACTGATTGTGAGGGAGACAATGCTTCTTGGTGCCACATAACTACTATTATAAACACTTGAATACATATTACTTTAGTAAATCCTTACAGTAACTCTATGAGCTGGAACTGTTATTATTTCCATTTTACAGATGAGAAAACAGACACAGGCAACTGGAAAAACTTTGCCGAATGTCTTACTGTAAAGACGTTGTAGAGCCAAGATGTGACTCCAGGCACTTACCTAGAATAAACACATTTTACTACACTTTGGTAGCAATGTAGTATACTAGGAGGAAAAGTGGCTGGAAGACAGATGACTAAGTTTAAGAGGTATTTCTGGGGCAGAACTTGTTACAGATAGATGATAACCAATTGGCCAAAGGTGGAGAAGAGTCAAAGGTGAATGACTCATAGGTTTTAAATTTGACAGACTGAGTTGATGGGGATGCTAGAAATTAAGAGTGGAAATATAAGATATGGAGCAAATTTAGGAACTCACTGAGTATAAAGGACCTGTTTGGTATTCAGGAAATATTTTTCCAAGTCAGAGCTCAAGATTCCGGCCATCAGAAATAATAAGGACTGTGGATGCAACAGTGTTTGCCTAGCATGCGTGGGATCCAGAGTTCAACCCTCAGCAGTGTGGTAATAATCCTGGTGATTATGACAGTACTTTCTAATCAATGACTTTTTATATGCTGAGAATTTCTTTGAGTACCTTTACATGTGTATACATAGTATCTTTTTTAAAGACAATAGACATTTTCCCCCTTCTTGACAGGTAAATAAACAGATTCGTGGAGGCTAAATGGTTGTTCAACATCATTCTGCTTCCTCAACCATGACGTCTCTTAATTCTTTGGCATTGAAGAAGAACAGACAGAAGATAACTTTTGTAAAATGTCCTGGCTAGAAATAATGACACCTAGTTGAAGGTGCTTTGAATGCAGAGGGAAAACAGAATTGTCTCCACACTCTTCTGTAGATTTTTCTGACAGCAATGAAGTTCTGCTAACTTTTTGGCGCCCCCTTGTGGACTACACTAGAGTTATCTGCACTAACATTGTTTTTTCTACCATCACGCCTATTTTCACGTCTTTAGAATCAGAAAGCACTTACCTATCCTCTCGGAACCTTTCACTCCATAGTTAATTTACACCCCAAGCCTCTCTCATACATAACATCTTGAATTTTCTTTCATTGTTTCCCACTTTTTACCAAGTCTTTTACTTGAGAAAATACCTTTCCTTGCTCTTTTTCTGTCAGCAGGAGCTTCTATTACAAGGATCTTAAATTCTATTGGAAATCAGAGTTTTATGAGTTCCTGCCTCTACTGTTCTTACTCATTTCTGTACTTCTTCACCCATTACCACACCCTTGAGATACTCCATAGAAGTCTTAGTACTATGCAGAGGATAAGCTGAAATTCTTTAATTCTGCATGGGCAAGTTGAGTTTTACAAACAAAAAGACCCTGACAAAAATAAAATGTGATTCCTGGGCATTTAAGTCTGTGACAGTTAGGGTTGGGTGTCAATTTGATTGGCTTTGGGATTTGCCTGGGACACTGATGGAGCAATTTTCTAGGTGTGTCTGAGTGGGTATGTCTGGCCTTGGAGTCAATTTCTGGTCCCTAGATACTTCTCTAGCACTATTTCCTTGTTCTGCTTCCTGGCTGCCATAAACTAAGCAGCTGTGCTCCACATGCCCTTCTGCCACGATATTTCTGCCATGAAGTCAGGTGATGATGGACTGAATGCCCCAAAACTGTAAACCAAATTAAATCCCGCCTCCTTTAAATTGTGGGTATCAGGTATTGTGTCAGTAATGAGAAAGCTGACTAATACATAAAATTGGTATCAGAAAAGTGGAGTCATTGATGTGACTACAAATGACAATATGGTTTAGAATCATTTGGTATTGATTTGCAGGAGGAATTTGGAAAGGTTTGGAGGCATGGTCTAGAGAAGTCTTAGATGGCCTAAACAGTATGGTAGGTGATTCTGGTTAGTGCTCAGAAGACCAGGATGCTGATAGAAATGCAAAAAGTGGAGACCAAGTTCAAGAGGTTTTAGTTGCGAACAAGGACTCTATTAGCCATTGGACTAGGTATCATGTGTTATACCCTGGCAGAAAAATTTCTCTACATTTTGCCTATGTCCTGAGACTTTGCAAGAGACTGAGATTAAGGGTGGTGGACTAATTTATCTGGCAGAGGAAATTTCAAGACCGCTCGACCTTTAGGTTGCAGCATGGGAGCTGCTGGCTGTTTTAAGCCAGATTTATAGTGAGAATTGGAAGCAAAATGCAGAGCATAAAAATTTGAAAATCTTAAATATTGGTCCAGAAGAAACCACATGTAAAGTTGGGACCAAAAGTGGTGTGAGTGCTGAAGCGATTAGCACCTTTAAGAAGAAACCAAGTACTTTGTACAAGGATAAGAAAAACGATGCCTTGAGGTCATCTCAGAAATCAGTAAGGGGGTTGGGGATTTAGCTCACATGGTAGAGGCATCCCCGCCACCAAATCAGTAAGCGCTCACCTATTGCAGGCTCAAGAGTGCAAAACTATAAACCTTTCGTTTGAGAAGAGAGTACCTGTTACTCTTGCTCAAGAAGAGCCTTTTAGGGAACTGGTTCATCAGAATTCATTTCACTGAGCTCAGCCATCCAGACTCTCAGAGACAAGGAGGCTTGGCTACTGCTCCCTCTGACAGCAGATCATGGCATTGTTCATGTGATGCCGGTTTACCGTAGGCAGATGCAAGAGTTGTAGGGTCACAAAAGCTGCCACTCATATTTCAAAATAAGGCCTGGGAGGCTAGGCAGGGATTCCTTGAGAGCGGAGTATGTGAAGCCGTGAGAATGAAGCTGAAGGTGCAGTGGAGACTCAGGAAGTTGGAGATGTAAGGATGGAATTTCTGCTAAGGAAATTTGTAGTCCATGAATGGAGGTAGCCCAAGAGAGAAGCCACGTAGTCTGTAATTGGCAAGGCTATGGTGAGAGGTCTGCCCAAGCCCTTCGGAAGTCACACTTTATCATGTGTGCCCCAGAAGATGGCTAGAGAGCTACTGGAATTAATGTTTCATCTGATGGATTTCATTTGGTCTTGCTTTGTTCTGATTCTTTTCTAGCCCCCATTCATCCCTTTGGGGATGGGAATGTTTACCCAGTGCCATTGTACCTTGGGATTAAGTAACCTGTTTTGGTTTTTATAGAAGCTTACAGCTAAGATTTTGATTAGAGTCTCAGGAAACTTGAATTTAGACATTTTTTTGGTGGGGGGGATGCTGGGGATTGAGCTCAGGGCCTTGTGCCTGTGAGGCAAGCGCTCTACTACTGAGCTAAATCCCCAGTTCTGGACTTAGACATTTAAAAATAGTGGAGATGTTGATTTTAATGGAATGAATTGCTGTGTTTTCAGTTGCACATGGAATAGTTATATTAGGTAGAATTAAGAACTTGTTATTGTCTTTATTTGAAGATTGAGTATGGTTTAAGGAGATATGTTTGAGTACGAAGTTGACAAGGTTTATGATGTGCCAGTTAGGGTGGAGTGTCAACTTAATTGATTGCAAGGTTTGCCTGGGGAATTGGTGGGACACACTTCTGGGTGGTCTGGGTGGGTCATGGAGGCCTGGCCTTGTGGCCTGTGTCTGGTCCATTGCCCTTTCCTCTCTGACAGTCTTCTCTGGCTCTGCTTCCTGGTCTCCACGAACTAAACAGCTTTACTCCACCATGCCCTTCTGCCATGATGTTTCTGCCTTGGAGCCAGGTAACCATGGACTGAATCCCTTAAAACTACGAAATTAAACCTTTCCTCCTTTAAGTTGTGAATGTCAGTTGTCATGTCTTGGTGATAAGAAAGATTACTAATACAACATCCAAATTAGTGCTGTCTGATACATTTTGCTGATTCCACATGTCCAGTGGGCCCAGAGCCCAAACTCATAAGAATGTACCTAGTAAAACCTCTGATACATAATAATCATGCAATAAATATTTGATGAATGAGTGGATATATATGAATGAACAGTTCTACTTATACCTGAATCAAGGAAAAGAAAAGTCATGATTTTGGAATTAAATTGGAGATATAATACTTAACATGTTAAAATTCTATACACTTTCATAGTGGCTCGGAAGTCTTCCTCTTATTTTGCATAGAAGTTTCTTTGTGTGTCATTGTTCTTTAATTAAGAATGATTTCCTCAATTCAATGGCATTCAGTGAATGAAAGAATTGTTTTGGGGCTCTTTTTTTATGTTGCTACATTATAATTTTGTATTCTTGCTGATTGTGCATTCATTGTATTTTAATTACATTATGTCTTAAATGGCTATTGTAATGTGACCTTTAAAATTAATAATTTCATGGGTAAATGCAGTTGACTATGCAACAAGTAAGATTTGTAGACTATTTTTTGAAATTCAACCAGCCCATTGGTATGGGAACTAACTGTAATTAACTGGGGGGCAATTAGTGTAATCTGAAATCAGAGAAATCAAGTTACAACTAAGTGTGGTTTTGGCTTCCTTACCCTATATTTTCCTGTCTAGCCAAATTTGGATGTAAGTAGATTAAAGGGACTCTAACTGAAGAGGAAAACTTGGTAGATGCTTCTAGTGGGAATGACTCGTGATGGTACAAGGCAGTTGAATAAGGCTACCAAACGCCTACTTTCAGAAAAGGAGCAGATATCTAAAGAGAAAAGACTTTCTATTAACTTCACCTGGCTTGAGGATTTAAGAGAGGTAGACAGATTAAATCCTTCTTCGGAAAGCCTTGGCTCCAGTGTGTAAACATGCCGACTGGGATAAATACCCATACGAAAGCTTAGAGAGCCTTAGAGTAAGAACAAGACCAAAAAGGAAGGGTGCTGGAAGCTATGTAGCTCTGCTGATATGCCTATGGATGTAGGGAAGTCTGGAGAGGTTGGAAGAAACAGAGTTACCTGCATGGACAGTTTTGGGGACGTGAGTAGACAAATTAGGGCCATTTTGATGGATGGAATAAACATAATATTTCAGTGATTTCTCAGCATCGAGTAAGTCCCGCAAAACTATGTTCATGGAGCACATACAGGTATAACCAAACATAGATGGAAGACTTATACATACAGTGGGTTAGATCTTGTTCTAAAAGTTGTCTTTCCCTTTTATCTCTTGCAGATATGGATCAACTCGTAAACAACTTGGAGGTTCAATTTAATGCAGGAATTTGCTCAATGCAGGCTTTCAAGCAGGTCAGTTACCAGGAAAATTGAACCATAATAGTGTTGTGTACTTGGTAATTATTGCAGAGATGAAGCTCATTTTTTTTTCCCTAACAACACATTTTGGGTTTGAGAATGAATGAAGGAAATTAGATTTCCAGGAAGTGTCTGAGTGCCTGACTTTCAGTTCAACAACGGAGTAGATCTGGCCTAAAAGAAGCAGCCTGTAGTCTCAAAGCTATAGGGACAATATAGGGACCTTGGAAGACAATAACAGCTATTTATCTATCACTATCCTATATTTCAAGTACTGTAAAGATTAAATGCATTGTTCTATTTAATCTCCACAATAACCCTGTTGAACAGCATAGTTATTATTTGGGTTCTCCAGGGAAACAGCCAAGATTTATATGTACATATATGTGTATCTATTTCTTAATATGTATAGATAGATATCTGATAAATATAGCTATAGAGAGAGATTTTATGAAATTGGGTCATGTGACTACAGAAGCATGCCAAGTCCAAAATCTGATGGAATACCCGAGCAGATTGGACACTAAGGAGCAACAGCAGTTTGACTCCAAAACTAGACTGTTGGCAGAATTCTTTCTTGCACTAGTGGAAGTCAGGCTTCATTTTATTAAGACCTTCAACTTATTGGTTGAAGATCATACACATTACAGAGATAATGTCCTTTACTTAAAGTCCAGGATATGTGTGTGTGTGTGTGTGTGTGTGTGTGAGAGAGAGAGAGAGAGAGAGAGAGAGAGAGAGAGAGAGAGAGGAGAGATTAAGAATAGTTTTAACCAAATATCTAGCACTGTAACTGAGATAAACTGTTACATAAAATTAATCACTGCTGTTTTAAGTTTTCCTATTTTATAGAAAAGAAACTGGTTTTGAGCAATCTGAACAAGCATTTGAAACAGACTATTTGTCTTACATAGCCAAGAACTTTATGCTAGATATTAAAGTCTTATCTTGCTCAGTCTTGAGTCATTGCATAAGTGAAATGCAAATATAGCCACATTTCCCTAGAAAATCCTTTAAATTGCCTGTAAATTTGAGTATCCACTTTTGTGCACATAGCACCTGCCTGTTCTTTTACATATTTCCAGATAAAATATGTGGTTTACATTTAGGAGTCTTTTTTTTTGTGTGTGTGTGCCGGGGATTGAACACGGGGCCTTGTGCTTGCTGGGCAAGCACTCTAAGCACTGAGCTAAATCTCTAGCCTAGGAGTCATATTTTTAATTGTTTTGGTCATTAAGTATTTGGACCATGATGTATAACTGAATTTAAGTTGCATGTGTATAATGGATGAGACTCCTTTCTAATGTTTTAATGATATTAAACTCAATTCGATGTCTTGTTTATCTTATGTATAACCGTTGCCATTTACAAACTATTTACACATTAAAATTTGATAATTTTTACAAAAAGTATACTGCTTGCTGGAGCTTAGTCATAGTTCATACCAAGAAGTTCATACCATGTAATAAAAAATAGTGAAATACTGTCAAGCACACAGAGCTGTTTTGTTTTGTATTCTCCAAGTGTATCTAAGTACAGGTATAATTCCAGAAATGTGTTCCAATACATTATTTAAGTATACCAAATTTCCAGAAACTGAAGTCACTTCATAATTGGTTACATGTAGAAAATTTATGTAGTAGATGATCTAAGTGTCTTTTTTTCCCATTTCTTATCATTTCTAGGTTATCCACATTTAGTAGAGTTAGGGTGCTTATAATGCGTGGCCACACAACACTGGTTATGTCTCAGGGGACAAAGACAGGTAGCTTGTACTCTATAGCTACTCAGTACTGGTATCATCCTGGGGAAAAGAAGCCTGGTTTGTTTTGCTTTGTGATTTGTTTATATCCTAAGTTAGGATTGGTGGGTGGCTATCTTGCTTAGGACACAAATACAACTCACCCTTCTCCAAATAGCTGTCTTGCCATGCCTTACAAATGAGAACTTGGTTATAACCTGCCCTTTGTTTCTGGTTCCTGATTACTTCTTAGAAGTAGAATTTGTTTGAAATGTATTACAGTTTTAGGGTTA
>PVJO010022672.1:0-27793 GCA_004026905.1 Hystrix cristata | reverse complement strand
ATTTTGTCAAATGCTTTTTCTGCATCTATTGAGATGATCATGTGATTTTTGTCTTTGACTTTGTTGATGTGGTGTGTTACATATATTGATTTGCATATGTTGAACCATCCCTGCATCCCTGGGATGAATCCTACTTGGTCATGGTGTATAATCTTCTTGATAATTCGTTGTATTCTGTTGGCCAGAATTTTGTTGAGAACAAATGCGAACTCTTGATGCTGACTTGGGATAGGTAACGTTCCCAAGGAAATGTGAGTTGAGTTCAGTCATCTGGATAGAGGACTCTCATCGCTAGAGGTTTGAAGGCCCTCAGGAGTGCAAACAACAGGGATTCTCACAGTATCTGTCTCCTCTTTCTTCACTTGTTTCTTCTTGTTTTCTTTTATCTGTGAAAGTATGTATCTGTCTATCATCTATATGAGTATTTTTAAAACCAGTTTCAAAGGTTTGAGCATTAGTAAAGTAAGAGGCCCTTATCCCCCACTCAAATCTTTGCACTTAAGTACCTCATACTAGTATGGGTTGAATAAGCTTAATTTTATTTCTCTGTTTTTTAAACCTGAACAATCAGAATGTGAAATAGGCCCTTAAAACAAGTCCAACTCATTTATTTAAAGTGATGCCCTGTATTCCCCCTGTTTTCCAGAAGTTATAGCATCATTTTCAGAGCTGCTTAAAATATTTTCCTGAATTTACGTGCCGTATTTTTATTTGCTCCTTTTCAGCATTATATACCTAGATTGATTTTAGGTTTTTGGTAGATATTTCTTCAATGTTTATATATGGCAAAAATGGCAATAATTCAAACACTTTTAAACTTTTAAACTTTTAAATGCTTTCATGATCAAAGCAAATGGACTTTTTCAGGCAAAATGTATTTCAGAAAAGATCACCAGTAATCATCTTTATCAACAATGTACGGTAATGTAATTTCTTTCTTCTCAGTATTGAATGTTTATCTATGTTATTAATCTTTGCCAAGCTGATAAAAAATAGTTTTTGGTTGTTTTTGTTTTCCTTATATTTGAATAATTAGATATTTGAATAAATGGCAGTTTGAATAAATATTTTACTTATTTAACAATCAATATTGCTATTATTTACAAATTGTTTTGCTTTTATTAAATTTTTCTCATTTATTTGTATAAAGATATAAAGAATAGATTTAGATCATTTGTCTCATAAGCATTTTTATGCATTTCTGTGAAGGGTTCTTCTTACAGTATATTACTTGGCAATTATCTGCTTAAACAATTATCATTATGGCTAATAACTGTGTTTTGGGAATCAGTTTCTTGGGCCCATATGATGATTCTAGTGTTTATTAGTGGTATGATTCCTAGAAAGTTGTTTAATCTCTGAATTTGTTATTTATTTAAAATTCCTCAATCATAGTTGCTCTTAGGAGTATGTAAAGTGTTTTGTTTCTGTGTCTGACACATTTTATATACTAAATGTTAGCTTTCGTGATTTTAATTAAGTTACATGGAAATATTTAAATTTACATTAATTTTATAATTGATCCTCATAAGCTCAGCCAGCTTTCTGTCAACTTCTCTCTTCTTTTAGATGGGCATCAGATGTTAGAGCAAGAAATATCGTGGACATTAATTCTCCCTTCTCTCTTTTATACAGGTAAAAGAATCTGGTCATGTGTCGTTTGTAGCTTTCTAATACTAACAGTACTTTGCATACTATTTCCTGAGTTTACATTCTCTGCGTATGTAGATATAAAACAAAATAGTCAAAAATTCTGATGTCAAAAAATTTATGGTCTAATTTTCTACTTTTTATTTTGTTTTTGCGGTCTTTTTTTACAATTTTATTCCAGTTCCAGATTTTGGTATTGGCACAATATATTTCTTGGGTGAATTTTCCTACATATTATAGTTATAAAATATGGGGGATGGGGATTTAGTTCGGTAGTAGAGCATTTGCCTACAAGGCCCTGAGTTTGATCCCCAGCACCCACAAAGTCCCTTGTAGTTATAAAAGGACAGAGTTTTAAATTCAGCAACAATTAAAACAAAAATATGAAGGACTTGGAAAGAGCCATGAAGCAGGCAAAAAGAGCAAAGTTTACTCTTGAAAGATCATGATCCTAATAGTTAACAATTTTGAGTTTGTTGCTGCTCTGCTAAGGGCTCTACTACACATTCATAACTCCAACCTAGAATAATTACATCCTGACTAGTTGAAATGGTAGACAGAGCTGGGCTAACAGAGAAGCTGGACATTTATAGATTATATTCTGATAGCAAGAGAGTCAGGGAAAGAAGTAGATCTCAAATCTAGATTTAATCTGTGCCTTAATCTCTTGATGATCCTAAATTAATACTCACACAGGGAAAACTCCTGGCAGGTCAGTGAAAAAATAGGCAGAAAACAGTACGAGGATGGCCCGTAGTTGACACTGGTGTTTGCTCACTTTTCCTCATATGATTTGTTAACCCGTGAACAAGTCAGACAATAGAAAACTCAACTGTTACTGGCTTGAGGTGTCAGAGGACTGAGCTGAGTCCGGCCACAGCAATTGGAGATTTAGAGGGGACCTGAGTAGCAAGGAAACCTCGGAAAGAATGAATTCCTAAGGGCGGGTGCTAACTGCTTGAATCTTTGGCTGGTCTCTAAACTACACATGTTCAGGGGAACGTGAAGGGCAGGAAAAAATGAAGTATCTGAGAGATGAAAGAACTGGGTAGAATGACAGTGTCAAGTACTGCACAGGTAGAAAACAGTAAGTTTGTTGTTTGGGCAACTTACAGTTCTCAAAAGAAAACAACTAGATCCAGAATAACTACCACATACTATTTACTATCCACAATGCATCGTTTTGAATGAAATACTGTAATATATGTCAAAAACTCAAGAAAATTCATTCCTTGGGGCTTCCAATGTAAGGAGGATCAAGATGGTATTGAGGAAGATTTTTGGGAGTGACAAAGTTGGGGACTACCTTTTGTTGGTGGTCACATAGATGTTAAAATTAGTCAAAATGTGTCAAAATGTATCCATGAAATGGGTGTATTTTAATATTCAGAGCCTATACCCCTATAATACTGATAATAGGAAAATGAAAAAAAAAAGTGAGGAAAAAAATGGTCTTCTCAAGCAACCAAGAGCCATAGATGAGGTAGGAGAGGGGAGTAATTGTTGGACTTTGTAATAACTCATTAATATATAGATCCTGATACCTCATTTGTCTAAGTTTGAAACTCTGATTATCTGGCATTTTAGAACATAAAATGTTTTCTTATTACCTTTCTTGCATCTACTTTTGGATATATTTCTCTCTATTAAACTCTGATTTCCTTGATGACTTTTTAATTACTTTTGGTTACTACAAAATTGTGCAGGCATTGGCCAGAGGTATGTGTGAGATGGATCTGCAGGGGTAAGGGACTTTCGAAGCCACATGTCCCACACTTCCGGGAATGCATAGTTAGAGACTTAAAGATAGCTTCCAAGGCCACAAATCTAAGTAGGATAAAAACACATCGCCTTAAGGAATGAGTGCTCTGGCCCTCGGCTTCCCCATAGTCTTATTTTTAAATTAGATTGGCCTGAAGGTCAGTCATGTAACAGACCACTCTGACCTTCCCCTGTCCTTCCCCTGTCCTCTACATGAATTCCTGCACTTACGTCCTTCCTTCATTCTTTATCCTTGTTCCCTGTTCTGTCAATAGAAAACAACAGAAGCTACTGTTCGGGGCTGTTGTTATAGACTCTTTCACGCTGAGGGGTCTTGGTGAAGGCCAGTCCCTCTGGGCCTTCTTGGAGTTTGAATTAGACATTGACTCTGAATAATCTTTCAACCTTTGTGCTGTGCAGCAGTCACAAACTGCAACACAAAATAATGACCAATCATAATAAGAAGTTATAAATGTATTTGTTTGCTGGCTTGCTCGTTAGATAGAACTATGAATGGACAATTTAAAAAGAATAATTGCCATCCTCTGTTTAAAGTGTGCTTCCTCAAAATCCCAGCAGAGTAGCTGGCTTAGCATTTAGGTCTTAATACAAAATATAACTTTTTCAGAGAGGACTTTTCCTCTCATTCTTAAACTGGCTCTCCATGTACTCTGGGATACACAAAACTAAGAGTTTTTTTCCTAGTTCCTAGTCAGTTTTTAATCTGAATTTTTATTTTTATGCCAAAATTGGTTTGTAGGATACTGTGCTCTCCCTGTTCAAGTGTAGGTTCTGTGAATGCCAGGCTTCTTGTCTATTCACAGCTTCATCACCAGTACCTGAAATGGTATGTGATATTTATACACAATAGAGTGCTACTATGCCATAAAGAAGGACAAACTTGAAGCATTAGTAGGCAAATGGACAGAATTTGAGAACATAATGTGAAGTGAAATAAATCTATCATACAAGTTTAAATATCACATGGTTTCTCTTATGAGAAATTTAAATATGTATATATATGCAAATACATATATGCAAATAAAGTGCAAAATAGAAGATAGATAAATAGGAAGTAGGGCAAAGTTCAAATAACTCTTTAAATTGTTGTTTCAAAAACATATTAAAATATATACTGATTTGTTTTACTTATACTACTCGTTTCTCTAGTTCATTGAAAAGAGATGTGTAGTATTATCTGTTTCTTTTTTGTAAAGAGAATCATTTTGTCTTTGAGTGCTACTTTAAAGATGGTGATTCCCAGTTCATTAGCTATTGTTACTTTCCTGTTATGAAATTTTGTTTTATTTTTTCAAAAAAATAAAAAAAAATAGTATGTGAGATATAATAAGTGCTTAGTAAGTGTTTGATTTTCCCAAGACTGACAAGTAGGTCTCCATTTGGATGCCTGGCTGGGCCACTTTCAGTCCACATAATCCAGGGTGTAGAGTTCTAGCCGGCTTGGCAGTGATGAGTAATTTTCTCCTTTTACTTTTTTAACTTCTTGCACATTTTCATTTAGAAAGTCTAAACAAGAACTGGATTTCTGTCACTCAGCGCTGATGAATTGCAGCTGGGTTTGGTGTCCCTCAGTGACAGATGTCACTCCATCTTTCCTCATGGAGTCTGTATGGCCACAAGACGGTGCCATGTGTGAATTGTTTGAAGTGAGTCAACTGGGTGTTAACGCCTGAGTTTTTTTGTTGCTCGTTTTCCTTTTATAGAACAAGATTTTAGGGACGTTAATCTCATTATCACGAGGCAAAATAATTCTTTCAGGTAAATGGAAAGCAGAGTTATCCACCAATAATTGTTACAGTATTTCAAATTAGCACCTCTGGAAAATAAATATCATTGCTTTTAATAATGCACAATCATTGCAGTATAATTTTGGGGATATTTTCTGAACATCTTCACATCTTTAAGTCAGGATGGTTTCTCTCTGACAACAGATCATAAGTAATTTTTCTCATAGAATTTAGATCTTATGGGAAATCCTATCTTTTTTTATAAACATAAGTTATTTTTAACATACAATGATCACTTTACTCTGACCGTTCTTACACTTTGCATCCTAAACTTTCACTTATTTTATCCTGCCTTGTACTGGTTTGCAACCTTTGTCCACATAAATTCCGAAGTAAAAGTTAAGGGGTATGCATTTTATTTTCCCAAAAGCATAGTCTTAAAGGCTGTTATTGAATGTGTGACGCAAATATTTATTTTGTCTTAGGTGGCCTCACAACCTCATAATTATAATTCTTGTCACTTCATGAGCCGTAAGATGCCGATAAACACCGAATAATAAGGCTTACTATAATATCTGGGCAATTAGATCTTCCCATTTTCTAGCCTCAATGGTTTGGTAGGAAGGAATACACAGACCCCCCACACCATATTAATTGGGAATGAAATGAACATCTACTAGGCTATTACTTAAGAAATTCAGGCTGACACACTAGGGGAACAGACCACTAGCAGCTCTATCTCCAAATCCCATTGCCTAAATAACAAAGCTTCTTCCTCTCTGTTATGGCTTATATCTAGATGTCCCTACAAAGCCTGGTGCACTCCTAGGTGGGGCTTTTGAGAGGTAACTGGGTGACGGGTATGTGATACTGGAGTAGTCCACCGATGGGCTTGTAGCTGTGTGTGATGTTGGGAGGCGAAGCCTGGTAGGAAGAGGAAGCTCACTGTGAATGTGGCCTGGAATGGTGTATACCACTCATCTCTTGATGGCCCCCTGCTTCCTCCCTGCCGTATCATGAACCAATTCTCATCCGCCCCACCCCTCTGCCATACGGCCCTGACTTGGGGTCGGCCGACTGTGGACTGAAACCTCCGCAAATTGAGAACTAAATTAAATCTTTCCTCCTTTGACTTGTGGGTTTCAGTTATTGTGTCCCAGCAAGGAAAAGTAACTAAGGCAGTCCCACAATCCCACTAAAAGCACGTTAACTGCAAGTATGCACGATAGAAGAGCTGTTTCTGCAGGAGCAGTGATTATGTTAATAGGAACCATCGTGTCTAATAGCCTCATTAGAGTGACCTTACCTCATTTCAAATATTGGCTTCAGTGAGAGAACACAGTTAAGTCCAGATGATGACTGAAGCTGATTTCGCCACCTGAAATGAAAACACATTTCTTACGGTGGGTGAGTCTGTCTATCTCTGCTTTATAATATGGGAGCTAACATATGTTAAGACTCTTCTGCTTTTATATGTTGCCACTAATGGCACACAGTCAATACGTGTTCTCTTTTAACTTCGTCATTTTTGCCCAAAGAGGAAATAAAATATAAACATGAAACTGGGGACTAGCTTAGCAACTAATATGATTAAACATTTATTAAAACAAATGCAGCGATCTGGCATATTTCCTCTAGTTTCCATGAGCGTTTCTTATGGACAATGACTATTTGATGTCATCTTCTCAAATAGGGTAGCACTTTTTAGTTTGCCCCTTTGGATATTTTCCTTCTTTTTTGGTTTATATATATCTGTGCTGCTTGTCTCTTGTGCTGACTGTAGTGCCTAACGTTGAGTGGCACCTGAAGAAGATTTTCCTGCTCTGTGAAACATCGGTATTATAAACGTTTTAGAGAACAGTGTTTTAAAACTTGACGAAATACTTTCATAAAAATTTGCTATGCTCAGTATCTGTTTATATCTTCAATCACAATCATAATTTCTGTGGAAAATCCATTTTAGGCAATAAATACACCTCATTGTCTGTCACGAATGAGCATTCACAGCTTTACATGAAGCCCCAAGTTCTTTTTCCCAGTATATCACCAAGGAAACTTACAGGGCAAGTGATTTTGTCCTGTGCGTGGTGTGTGCGTCGTATACATGTGCATGTTATTTTTGGAAAGTAGGATGCAATTTCACAACTTAGCATTTTTTCTATATGAGAAAAGTATATAGAACTTACTTATAAAGCTGTGGGAGTGAACTAACTGTTAGGTGTTGGTGCAGAATTTCTTCTTTTGCCTTCTCACCTTCTCCATCTAAATTCTGTCTCACTACATTTCAGAGGCTGAATACTTCACAATCTGTGAATAGGAATCCCAGTGAAGGTAGGCCATACATCTTGTCTACCTTTGGGCCACATGTAGCTTAGCAGATAGTCAGTATTTGGAGCCAGCCAAATCTGTATTATTACTTTATTAAAAGGAAGACAATTATCCTAGAAACAGCATTATTTTGTCTGAACTGCATAAGATGACAAACTATATTTGATTTAACTTAGAACTAAATTAAGGAAAAAAAGCACTTTATTTCCTATAGAACACTTGTATTCACGTGTAGACTCCTGAATCTACGGAAGTCTGGGAATAACTGTAAAGAAAACACTGTAAGGAAATGGAGGTCAACGTGCTATCTTTCTACTTGTGGCTATTTAGCCTTGTAGAGATTTGTACGGTCGTGTCTCGACATAACACAGCATCTCAGTCTTCATCTCATTAGGAATAAACACATCAAGTGTAGTTTAAACTTTCATGCATAATAATAATATGTGAATACATGTGTTTGTATTTTTATCCAATTTGTAGGTTTAGCAGTCTTTCTTACAAAACTGAGCATTGCAGTCAGTCACTTATTATGGGGTTATTTGTCTTTAATAATTCATGCTATGAGCAGAAGTATACATATAAAGATTTTTTTGTATTCTCCAACGTTATTTCCAGTTTCCTGCTTTGTATCTTCTCTTGTAGTATGCATACTGTATAGTTCTAGTTTTTAGTAAGTGTGGTCAAGTAACCGAGTTTATCTTATGTAGTACTTTAATTAAACTGAAATCTCTAAAAATTAGACTCTTAAACTCTTTTTTGGGGATTGTTTAATTTTCTATTTTATGAAAGTTCACATTTCTATTAATCAACGTAAGAAAGTTCCACATTTTCCAAAATCTTAGGGCAGGTATCCGTTGATTTATTCTAGCACTAGTGCCTTGCTTTATCAATATGAAAAATCATTCCATAAGTTAGGATTTGCATGTGGCGTATATAAAACATATCTCTTTAAATACTCCTCCCTTTCACTCTCATTTTTATGAACCTATATATTTATCCACTGTCTTGTCAGTAAGGAAACCTCTGTAGTTGTTTCGGTAAAAAAATTAAGAGTTGTATTTATTTTCCCATTTTCATCAGCCCTCAAGTACAATTAATAAAATAGCACAATTTGCCTACAAAATGTTTCCCAGATAAGCCCATTATCCACTTCTCAATTTTTTGACAACACCTTTGTCCAAACCACTGTCTTCCTTTCTTTGTCCTTCAGAAATTTCCTCCTTGTTTAATGTTTCTGCTGTGATTCCTGTGCCCTTAAAACTCATTTCGTCAAGAACAGCTAAGATGATATACTTTTCTATGTACATCATTATTATTTTGAATCCTAACTTGAAGCCTTTTAAGAGTTTCCTGGTTTACTTAAGAAACAAATATTTCAATGTAACCTGGGAGGCATTTACACTGTAATGCTTGAATGACTGAAAATCCCTGAATATTGGCTGAATGAGTGAAAATATTTTATTGAATAATTATAAAGATTTTTAAAAGATTAAATTATTTGGCCAAAGAAACTAAATTTGTATCAAGTAAAATAAGTTGTTAATTTAGACTCATTAGATGCTGCAAATTAAAAACCAAACTCTAAGTGCTGGCAATTAAATCACTTATATTTTATATGTACATTTCTATCTCTTCCTTTTCAATTAATAGCAAGTGAACATTACAGGTAAGGAAAAATAATACCAGTAAAAACAGGTGACTGGGGGTTTGGGATTCAGCTCAGGTGGTAGAGCGCTTACCTCGCAAGTGCAAGACCCTGAGTTTGATCCCCAACAGCCCCCCAGCCCAATACAGGTGGTTGGAAGAAGATACAACATTTCCAATTTAGGAGTCAAGCAGCAAATAAATGAGTAGTGACTAGCCTATTTCAGAAAATGAAATTTACATGAAGAGAAAAGGAAGCGAGGGATTTCTGTCACAAAATTCTCAGAAATTAGAAACACTTGGTGTAGGAAAGCAAGTTTCACAATGAGAACAAAATCAGAAGAGGTCACTGGAAAAAGTTCATGTAAAAAGCATGTATGTAACACCAGTTTTTCTACCATGCTGTGGGAGCTGGATAAGTCCAGGTATCAAGAGTAGACAAGAATGATATTTAACTTCTGGACAAGATTAACATGAAAAGTTTTAGGGGAACAAGGTAAACCTGTGGGAATCCTGACTGTCCTGGCAGCAAATGACAAAATGGAAGTCTGCACACCGAATGGTGAGGCCCTCAGCTCCACCGGCATCTCACGCTGGCTGTCAGGCTTCTCTCATGGCCTGCCAATCCCAGCAAGTCACTGTGGAACTATTGTTGATGAAACAGAGCGGCACAACAGAGGACAAGTAGGTACTGATTTTTAAATAGTTAGTCCTTCATTTCCTCACCTTTATTACAGAAAATACAGCTACAACTTACGCTCCTTTGCACTAGGCTCTTTCACTCATTATTCCATTCCTTCTCAGATTCATAGCGATCCATTGTAAGTGCTGTATCATTATCTTTTGAAGCATTTTCTTACATAAGGGCATTGAGGCTTCTCTTCCCATAATGGCTGGCTGTTAAAAATAGAGGTACAATGAAAGTCTTTGTGGCGATACAGTTTTGCATCACTGGGAGTAGGTGACGTAATGAATTCTTACAGGTAAAGTTAAGATGCCAAAAAATAAAAACATAGGTGGTTTTAGGTTTTATCAAACTCACCTCCACAGGGGACACAGCTTTTGCTGGCTTTGTCATAGCATCGCTGAGTGAGTTGTCGCAAGTTTTCTTTAAAAATCTTACGTGATAGCACAAAATAGTATTACATAGAAACTTGAATTTGGAGTAGTTTTAATTTATTTAAAAAATCTGTAGTATAGAGAGTTCCCATGTTCTCCAGTTTTATTATGAATTTTTTACATTGATATGGCAGTTTTGTCACAATTAATGCAACAGCAGAAATACATTATTATTAACTAAGGTCTATGTCTTATTAAAGTTTCCTATTTTTTCCCTAATATGATTTCCTACTCCAGTATTTGATCTAGGATAGTGTATAATATTTAGGTGCCATGTGTCCTGAAGTTACTCTTGGCTGTGACCGTTTCTGACTTTTTTCCTATGCTTTTGACTGTTTTGAAGCGTCCCTGTCAGGAGTGTCTCACAGTGCCCCTCACCTGCATCTTGTCTGATGTTTTCCTCCTGATCAGACCGGGCTGTTAGTTTGGGAAGGGACGTAACAAAGGTGAAGTGCCGTTTTCTCTATATTGCAAGGCTCCTGCTTCCAGTAGACTTACTGCTGAGGTTAACCCTGATCACCTCGGTGAGAGAGTATCCATTAGATTTCCATCGTAAGGCTACTTGCTGTCCCTCTTCCTCTGCACTATGTGGAAGGCAGTCACTACCTGCTGCCCACAGTTAAGGAGAGAAGAATTATGTTCTACTTCCTTGAAAGCAAAGTCTGGATAAATTATTTAGAATTCCTCTCTTTGGGAGATTTATCTTTCTTCTCCATGCATGTATTTATGTCAGTATGGACTCATGAATATTAATTTTATAGTACTTTGGCTTATAATCTTCTAGTACTCTATTTATTGTGTCACTCAAGTGGTTCCAAATTTTGCCTGTAGGAGCACTCTTGATTGGTTCCTGTGACCCCTTTGACATTTTCCCATCATTTTGTGTGTGTGTGTGTGAGTGTGTATTTAAAACTTTCTAGCACTATAAAATGCTCCTGGATCGTCTTGTACTTACGAGTATAATGTCTCAGACCTAGAATCAGCCATTTCTTTCAGTGCTTGTGGGCTCTTTAATTACATAATTGTATTTTAAAACAAGATGTACCTGGGGCTGGGGATTTAGCTCAGTGGTTATAGCACTTGCCTCACAAACACAAGGCCCTGAGTTCGATCCCCAGCATCAAAAAAAAGAGATGTACCTCTAAGTATCTTTCTTTTTAAAAGAGATTATTTCTTCTAGGTAATTTAAGTTACCAGGGAAAGCAGATACTCACGTGTATACATTAAACAGATTTGATATATAAATGTATTGTACATGAGTCTTATGAAATCCTCTGTGTCTATCAAAAGCTCACTAGTGATTCACACTACTTTAACTCAGATACATCTCTACACGGGTCATTACTGTCTTTACCCTTTGCTTACATGAGACTCGCCACATGGCTATAAGAAATGTGGCTCCTACTGTCCAACATCAGTTTACTCAAATATTCATAAATTTCAGAATTGTTAATCTATATTCCTGTGCAAAACAAGAGTGGAGTGTTTATATTTGTTTCCTTTTGCCTTTAGTCTTAGTAGAAGACTTCATTTCCAAAAATATTAAGGTCAGTTCCTTTTCTCTTCATCCCTGTGAGGTTAACCCTTGTGTCATCAAGCAGGATTCTACTGTCCCATTGTGAGATTCCTCCTGAGATCCAGCAAGTTTCTAAAGTATTTAAATTTGTATGCATTAAGGCATATTTTCTGTATAAATGCTATAACTTTTGACAAATGCATAGTATCATGGATCCACTGTTACAGAATAAAATTTGTGCCACTGCCCTCAAAGTCACCCGTGCTGCACCTAGTCAAGGTTTTCCTCATTTTAATTCTTGAAAGGCAGTGACTCTTTCAGCATCTCAAAAGCTCGGCCTTTTCCAAAATGTTATTTAATGGAATTGTACCTTTTTAAACTAATTTATTTCCCGGAGCTATTTACCTTTAATTTCCATCCAGGTCTCTGATTTGCTTGTTATTTCTTGCTGGGGTCCAAATGGCCACCCTCCACAATGTGTGTGTTGCCAATACCCTGGTATGTGGAGGTTGGGACCTTACAAGGTGATGGGGCTGTGAGGGCTTCTCTCTCATGGCTCTGAGCTTCACACAGCGTTCAGCTGGCTCTTTCTCCTGCTTTGCCTTCTGGCTTACATCCCACCTTAGCTCCCTTCTGCCTTCTGCATGTGAGGCTGTGGCAGGAGGGCTCTCTGTGCTGACACCTTCTTACAGCTCCTGCCTCCAGAGTTGTGAGAAATAAATTTCTCTCATTTATAAATGACCTAGTCTCAGGTGTTTTGTTGCAGAAGCACAAAATAAACTTGAGATCCCTTTCACTGCTCAGGGAACTCACCGTCTCATTATACATTTTCCTGCAGAAGAACATCTTAGTTTCTTACAGTGTTTTTGTGACTGTGAAGAAAACTTTGATAAACAGTCATACATAGACTTTTGTGCACATGAATATTAAAATTAATTGGGTTAAAACCTAGGAGCAGTATTGCTGGGTTAAATCCATAGTTAGCTGCATGAAGAAACAGGCCAGCTGTCTTCCCAATTGCTGTACCACTCAGTATGTTTTCACCAGCAGTGCATACATTCTTGTTGCTCTGTATACTCACTACAAAATGGCATTTAGAGTTGTCTTTAAATTCAATTCATTCAACCGCATTTATGAAAAAATCAACCAATAACAAATGCTGGTGGGGCTGTGGGCAAAAAGAAACCCTCCTCCACTGTTGGTGGGAATGTAGATTGGTCCAGCCACTATGGAAATCAATATGGAGATTCCTCAAAAAACTACAACTAGAGGTTCCATTTGATCCAGCTATTCCCCTCCTGGGGATCTTCCCAGAAGAATTAAAATCATCATACCACAGGGATATATGCACAACCATGTTCATAGCAACACAATTTATAATAGCTAAGTCTTGGAAACAACCTAAATGCCCAACAACCAATGAATGGCTAAAGAAAATGAGGTTTTTCTACATAATGGAATACTACACTGCCATAAAAAAGGATAAACTAGATTCATTTGTATGTAAATGGATGTTCCTTGAGGACATACTGTTAAGTGAAATAAATTAGACACTCATGAGTACACATGGAATTGTTTCTCTGATATGAGAAACCAAGACTGTAAATAAGGACAAAGAGATGTAATAGATATTATATGAAAGGAAGATGATATACAAAGGAGAGGAGAACGAGAAAGAGAGAAGGGGAAAAGCAGGAAGGGAAATAAGGAAAGAAAAGGGAAAGGGAAATCATGGAAAAATATGAATAAACCTGCTGTAAATAGGGAAGGAGGGAACAGAAGGGAGGGGTGGGGAGGGGGGAACCAAGATACATCATATATAAGTACAGAATAAATGTGATGAATGCAGTCATTATATGTACAATGTACCAATAGATGTTCTTGGTTAAAAAAAAATTTGAAAAAAAAATAAATTCAATTTATTCAGCAGAAGCAGCTACAGACAGAAAACAAGACAATGTAGAAGAAATAGAAAACAATGTAGATCAGAATTATTTTAAAATTCAGTATCTTTAGAAAAATAAGATATTTAAACCATAGAATAAAATAAGATATTTAAACCATTCATTCAAAAGAAACTGTTTTTCAAAGTTAAAATATGGTAAAAATGCGAATTCCACAGAACAGTTTAGAATAAGCATATTTGAAGTATAGTTGTGAGTAAATGGGATAAAAGTCAAGGTATAACAAAAAAAAAGGGGAGGGGGATTAATTAATCTGGGTTCCAACATCTGACTACAAGAATGAACAAAGAAAGTTAGAGGTGAACATATTTTCACGGAACGATCATGGAACACAAGACAAACGCAATGAATGAAAGAATAGCCACATTTAGAGACACCGTTGTGAAATTTCAGATTACCAAGAATAAAGAAGTATTATTAAAATATATTAGGGGTGGAAAATTAAAATTATGAAAATAAACTATGAAAAGAAAAGCATCAAAAGGAATGCCACTGGCTGGAAGACGCAAGGCAAAACCAGAGAAAACCAAACACATTAAAGAAATATTATTTTGAAGATTCTGTCAAGGATTATAGTATATTTGGTTCTCTGGTCTCTAATACTGCTATTTTCCAGTTGATCCGGTAAACAGCCTCGTGTCCATCTCCAGCCTTCCTTAGGACTCCATTTGCAGGAACAAGTGAAAATAGATGTGCAAAAGACTTCAAAGACATGATAAAGTGTGTCTGAATTGTTGTGTTATCTGAGTATTATTAAGGAAGTTTTCTAAAGTGGAAATATTTATTTTATCAAAACATCAGGAAATACAGGGAGCTGTGACCTTTTTGGAAAAGTTGTCAGTAGTTTCTTAAAACTATAAGATTTGGTTCATAGAAAGAGATTTAAATGGAATCAAGAATTTATTCCATTGTCAGAAAAAAAGAAAATAGTTTGTATATGAAATAGAAATAATTCAGGCATAGTCCCACCAAAACCTCCAAATGCAGAGGGTAAAGAAATCAAAGGAAGTCTATGGAATCTGTGGGGATTACCTCTCAGACTGCTACAAAAGTGTTCGTTGTCCAGACACGGTGGCACAATCCTGGAATCCCAGGACTTGGTAAGCGGAGGCAAGATTGGCACATGTTTGAGTGTAGCCTGGTCTACAGAGTGAGTAGCCATCTCAAAACAAAGCAAAACAAAAAAGTAAAAGACAACACTTAGATTCCATATTACCCCAGAAAGAATTGCCATCATCAAGAACTCAGATAATAACAAATACTGATGAGGCTGTGGGGGAAAAATGTACCCTTTTACAGTGTTCGTGGGAATGTAAACTAGTACAACCACTTTGGAAATCAATATGGAATTTCCTCAAAAAAACTAAAAGTAGAAATTCTATTTGACCCAGATATTCCCCTTCTAGGTATCTCACTGAAAGAGTTAAAGATATTGTATTAGTGATACATGCATACCCATGTTTGTAGCAGCACAATTCCTAATAGCTAGATATTGGAAGAGGCCTAGATGCCTATTAAGGGATGAATGGATACAATGCAGCATTATTCTGCCGTTAACATAAACTCCAGTCATATGTAAAAAATAGATGCCTCTGGAGACCATTATGTTAAGTAAAATAAATCAGACCCAAAGGCTTACGTATCTCCTGGTTTCTCTTATATGAGAAACCCAAAGAATAAGTAAAGAGCAAAAGGTAAGGTAGATAATAGGAAGTAGGAAGATGACTCTTTTTTAAAGGGAATTATGATCAAGAGATGGAGGGAAGGAAAGGGAAGGAAGGGAAAGAGGATGAGAAAGGGATGAAGATGTGTATATGTTACATTCACAAGAAACGTAAACATGTATTGCAAACATGTACTAAAAAGGGGCATCAAGTGATGGTTAGAGGGGGAGAAAGGGCAGGAAAAGAAGATTAAAAAAGGAATAGTGTATTATATATATCTACCAATTTCCCACAAGGAATGTAAACATTATTTGCTACACACGTGAATAAATAAAAAAAAAAAAGAAAGAAAAACAAGCATTTAAAGTTTGCTAAGAAAATGAAACAATCTTCTGATTAGAAAAAAAACAAACTATGAATCTACTGATTTTAAAGAGATTTCCCTTTTTCAAAGTGAACCTTCTTCATGTAGGAAATAGAGAAGCTAACAACTAGATCAAGAGTTCCACCACATAAAGAGAATCGATCCACCAATTATATCACCTTCCTAAATATCCTTCCCATTTCTCTAAAGTTATATCTTCTAAGAAGCAATAAAATTTACATTTATTCATCCTTTATCATGTCTTTTTTTTTTTTCCCCCTGGTGCTGGGATCGAACTCGGGGCCTTCTGCTTCCAAGGCGAGCACTCTAACCACTGAGCTAAATCCCCAGCCTTTTACCATGTCGTGACACAATATGATGAAAAGGAAGATATGTAGTAATGAGAAGTATTTGAGAAATATTCTGGGGTGAGTGAATAGTATGGCCACATTATTGTTCAGTCTGCGTCATGTCCGTTTTGTGTGACTGCAACAGACTACTGAGACTGGTTGAGTTAGGATGAAAAAAAAAATTCTCACAATTCTATAGTCTGGGAAGACCACTATCAAGGTGCAAGTCAAGGACAAGCATCCTTGCTGTATGGTGTGATGGCAGAAGGCAGCAGTGCAGAGGAGTGTGTGTTTGAGAAAGGGAACTATGAGGGTAGCATCCTTTCTTTGGAAAAGCACTGGCACAGCACTCGCGCTAACCCATTCACGAGGGCGCGCCCTGAAGCCCTAACTGCCTCTGAAGAGTAAGCTCTCTCAGCACTGTTGCACTGGGGACTAAGCTCCCAGTATGTGAACTTCGGAGTATACGCACATATACAAATAACGACTGAAATGAAAAATAGCAAAATACATTTTTGGGGCTCCTGGGGATCGAACTCAGGGCCTTCTGCTGGTTAGGCAAGTGCTCTACCACTGAGCTAAATCCCAACCCCAATACATGTTTTTAAATGAAAACATCACAGAGCAGATAATCTCACATTGTATTTACATAAGGCCAGACCTAGAAATATACAGAATAAAATAGAAAAACCAACGCAAAGTCCTAGACATACCTTCCCCCCGTCCAATAATTAGAGTAAAAGAAGTTAGCTAAGGCATATGATTTTTGCAGTCAAAATTTTCCTTGGAGATCTTATCTACCAAGTCAAGTTTACAAAAATGTCTTCATAATGATAGATGAATAGTTTTTTATATTGTTGACTTTTGCATAATTTATTAGATAGCCAATTTACTAGTGCCTTCCCACATTAACATCATCAGCAGAGATAACTAACAGCCATGCTGACAGCAAACACCTCAGGGACAGGAGAGATTTAGAGTGGATGGTATTGTCAGTTGAATCTGGGAGAGAAATAAGAGGACAGCTGCCCTAAAATTATGAATAAGCTAAACAGAAATTGACTGATAGGTATTTTCAAGAGTGTGGTGGACTTATCGTGGTCGACTTGAGCCGGAACACCCAGCTGGACTGAGCTGGGCATGGAAGATCCACCTGAGGATTGTTGCCGACACGATTTAAAGGAGAATGGGAGCAGAAGATAGTGCAGGCTGTTTCCCAGGAGAAGCTCTGCTGCGGCTGGTTCTCCCAAAGAGCACATGGCTGTTCTTGTCAAAGAAGAAGCTCAGGGCCTTGCTGTCATTGAGGATGGCTGCTGTTGCTTCAGGGCAGCTCTGGTCATCATCTCTGCTGCAAGCATAGTATCCTGGTTCCAGAATAGATTTCTTCAGCCATTTAGTGCAGACATGGACTTATGTGGGACAGTGCCGTGGCCTCCCAGCCCTTGATTGGATCTTTTGGGTCTTCAGTGCATAGGTAGACATTTGGCACTCTTCCTGCATTTGGCTTGTGGATGAATGTTGTAAATTGTAAATGTCCTGTATTTAATCTGCTCTCTTGCAAACCATTTGCTCTAGAAAGGTAACTAGTACAAAAAGCATATTTGTAAAATAGGATGTTTTCAAATATGGAATCCATTGCCAATATGGAATTAAATTATATTAAGGAAAGTGGGATAGACAGAATAATGTCTTTGGTATAAAGGCACAAATTTTTATTTGACTTGTTAAATAGCTGACTTCGTAAAATCCAGTGGTTTGAATACATATTCAAGGAAACATTTTCTATAACATTTTGGAAGAATTTAGCACATAGATATGACTAACCTATTAAGTTTTACTTGTAAATATATTCATCTAAGTCAGCGTGGATTCCCTCTCCCCCCCCGCCCTGCTCTCTCTCTCTCTTTCTCTTTCTTTTCTGTGTCTCTGTCTATCTCTCTCTGTCTGCCTTTCCCTGCCCTGTCTCTGTCTCCCACCCCCCTCTCTTTCTCCAGATCTATTCAGGTGGGTCCTGAAGGATATTTAGGTCATCAATTGACTTATTTAATTTCAGCACAATGTTTTCCTCTTGGGGTGTTAAACAAAGATTTTTGAATAAGTAAAAAAAAAACTGGGAGACGTACAAACTGTGAGAATATATTCTCCTTCATCCAGGCCATAATAGTTTTCATACTGACTTTATTGGTGAGCAGCAGGAAATAAAGACATGGCTAGATCAAAAGGGTGATGTATAATGAACACAAGGCTGAGGATTTTCATGCTGATCCTTCTACAAAGAAATGCTTTTAGGAAAGTGATGGTTTAGTAAAATTAGTCCTGCAGTCTTTTGTGGGGTGGTTTTGCATGGCACAGCAGAAAGTCAAGATTAATGAAGACTTTGACAACAGCTCACAATTATGATCATAAGAAATTATTGAAGGTGTTGCTTGATTGGACAATTTCAATGTAAATACTTTCTTTATCATACCATAATGAATGCTATAAACAGTCTGTTTCTAGCTTGAAATATTCATTTTTCAAAAGAATAATTATGATAATTAATGAACAAGTTGTTATATTTCTATCTCAAAACGACTTTTTCCCATCTCTATTCACTTTGAGTCAATGAAGATAGCTTCTACAACTTCAGAGCGCAATAGAACAATCTCTCAGGAGATCGTTCCCCCAGATTCCATTAGACTTTGTGAGTTTTCCAGAAGCTGCTGTTTCCTTTTGAAACCCTTGATGGCCTTTGTGTGAGTTCCCTCACAGAATAATTTACATAGCAATTTAACCCTGCGATGAGGGAAATCAGGAATTCTAGTACTGCAAATCAAACTGAATACATAAAATGGCTACTTGACTGAAATCATTGCTAGTTCCTACACAGAATTTGACCTCTGAGTAAGTATTAAATTTTAAAAGCTCTGTGGTGTGACATAAGTTCCAAGTACTCAAAAAGCATAACAAAACTTATACCAGTAGACACATATATGACGTCTATAATCCATTTTTATTGCATATTAGTGATAGGAAGGCTATGGTTTCTGACATTCTGAGAAATAGATTCCTTCCACTAGAAAGTCTGTGTTATTTACTACTCAAGGTTCAATATCAATACTGGCTTGCAAGATTATAAAAGGTATTTTTGTCATAAAAGTGATGAGTGGGACTAGGGATTTAGCTCAGTGGTTAGAGTGCTTGCCTAGCAAAATTGGTGAGGAGCATCACATATATTTAAGTCTGTCCAGAGCTTCTGTTCATTTACATCCGTCCTTTACCCTGCTCATGTTCTTCTAAGCATGCCCAGTAGGGTGACCACTGAGGGGCGTTAGCAAGCTTACATTTGACAGCCAGGTTGGTTTGAACCAGTTTGAGCTAGTCAGGTGATTCCTTCAATCTGTGTGCTTCAGGCAGCATTGATGACAGTGTGACACTGTCTGTAGAACAGAACCTCCTGTGGTACGGCCGGGTTTCCGCTGGGTGACTCCATCCCCTGGTATGCACTCGTAGCGCTCTTGTGTTTTCCCTAGTGTGGAAGTGGCTTTCTGTAGTTGCACGTATCCTAGTCTACTGCTGGCTTCCCTGCCTTTCCATCCATTGTGCAACCAAACCTTTGTGCTACATCGTCTCTGTTCTATTCACAGTGCTTTCTGTTTTCCTATTTGGACCACAAATACCAGTTACTTATATTTAAATATTAATATAAATAATATTATACAAAGGTTGCATGAAATCAATTCCTTTGGGGAAAATGCAAGCAATAGAGTTACATAAAGTAAAATAATCCAAATCCTCTCTTCTTGTTTCCTACGTCTATTTCCTGTCTTCATTAATGAGTACTTTTAACCCCTTTGTGTATTCCCTATGGCCATATGTTTACACACATGAACATAATTCTACAGCCTGTTTTTATTTACTTAAAATGTTCCTCTGTTATCTCATTTAAATCAACTTAACTCTTTAAACTGCTAATAATAATAGACTAATAATAGACACATACTATAATTTGTAAATATACATTACTTTATAAGTGTTTAAATTCCTATCAGAGATTGGTATGCCTTATACCATACCCTCACTAATGAGTGAGCACATGAAATATAATAAATGACAAAAGGGTGAGGCACTATCTCATTTAAGCTGTATTCTCTAAATACTAGAAAATAATGTTTTTCCTATGATTACAGATGAGGTGTTTTTCATATATATTTAGTTTTCTTACATCAGGATATTTGCAGTTCACATCCTTGTTTCATTGTTCAATTTTATTACTTGGTGTGCACATAATTATATCCATATATAGATATATATTTACATATCTGCATTTATGTATGCATATCGATACATAGCTATATTTTTATGGATGAGTTGTTTAAAAAACACATCCGTATCAGGCTTAATATGGAATTTCTCCTATTGTATTTTCCAGATAAATTGTCATATGATTTTCGTATAAAAGCTTTTTGCCTTCTTTCCAAAATTATAAATTGTAATAATTTATCTTGTCTTATTTTGCTCTCAAGATCTTTGATAAAATTGTTCACTCTTGTACTGGTAACAGTCCAACTTTTTTTTTTTTTTTTTTTTTTTTTTTTTGGTGCCGGGGATCGAACTCAGGGCCTTGTACTTACAAGGCAAGCACTCTAACCACTGAGCTAAATCCTCAACCCCTACAGTCCAACTTTTTTAGTGTAGACTTCAGTCAAAATTTTCTACTGTATTAGCATTACAATTAACAGTTACCATGGCTGCCTTTTCCCATTTCTAGATATTCAACATTGATATTGATACTGAGTCTAACTTTTGCAAACTCAGTATAGGGGTTGAAGTTATAATATGTTTTCATGTTTACAGACAAATGTATTTCCTTTATCTCTTCAGGCCATGAATTTCATCAATAAAGTTCTGAAATTCAAAACATCTCTGCACTTTGTTGTAAACCACGTTAGACTTGTTAATTTCTCAACTGTTTGCTAGTAAGCTTAGCTGCTTTATTTCTTTCTTCCTTTTCCATTTCTTCTTTCTATTTCCCTCCATTTCTACTTCCATTTCTCATCCCTTTTTCAAGCCATAGTCACACTCTAAAGTGTCCTTTCAGAATAATACAGTCCAGGTTTTTACCCAGTTTTTTCTGGGCTTGGGAATAAACTATACATTATGTTATTTTAGTGATCCCTTGAATGTAATAGAATTTATGTTCTCACCCTATGGGCTTGGTGCTTTTGTTATAGATTATATTACAAACCTATTGCCGCAGAAACAAATGAACACCGTCTTAGTGGCTAAAAATCATGTGGGCTTAAAATCCAGGGTTGCATTCCACCAGGAGGCACCAAGGGGGCACCTTTCCCTTACAGTCCTGGCTTCTTAAGGTGGCCTACTGTGCTGATTAATGACACTGTCACTTTGCAAACCAGCCACCGTTTTTGTCTCTAATTCCATCCCCTTGGCCTGTCCTCAATTCTGGACCTTGCTTAGAACCGCTTTTTATTGTCCACACAGTCTAGCAGATTCATGCAGAGATGAAGAAAATATAGCATGGGCCCCTGAGAAAACAGGATAATTGAGATGAGATTTCCAGATATAATTTGAGGTGAAAAGCTCAGTGTAATTTTTCTAATTTATCATCCCTCATTGCAACCACCAACTCCAAACATCTGGTGGTGGCGGACCTGTTGCACACAGCCTGCGAGCCAAGTCACCCCAGTATCTGATCTTCAGATAGTAGTTGTTTTTTCTAAACGAAAACCTCTTTATTTAGGTTTGATTGTAGTGTTGGAACTTTGCAATAAATAAGTGGGGTTTGGGGCACTCATCTCTAAGACATTCGCCATCACTAATTCAAGCCAGCAACTTTATTTTCTTGCTTTCTACATTAGAAATTCCTGTTACATTAATTCTACTTGAATAATCCAGGAGAATATTTCTGTTTTTTAAAGTGATCTGATAAGAACACTTATTCCAGGGTCTAGGGATGTAGCTCCGTGGTAGTATACAAGGCCCTGAGTTTGCTCTCCAGCCCTGCCCACCTACAGAGAAAGAACACTTATATCCAGCACCTTCATTAATCTGTAGTGTATAACATACATTTAAAGATAATTTGCATTTCTTTCATAAATAACAAAATTGTGTAGCCAGACACAGATACAGGAATTAAAAATATAGGCTAAGATTGGACACAGAAAATTAAGCCTATTGTCAGTCCTGTCCATTAATATATCCTTTCTGTCTTATTTTCAAAGTAGATCCAGCTTTGGGCCAAGTTCAGTCACCTCTATCGTGACAAGCTGGTCCAAACCACCCTCATGTCTTACCTGAATTACTGCCCTGTGCTTCTACTTCCTCCCACACTTACCACACTCAGTGTTTTTTCCTTTCAACAAATTACTCGGTTAACTATTCAAAGAAAGTCCCATCTTTTCACGGTTCAATTTAAAACTTCCCCCTGGCTTCCATTGCCTTTAACTCGCAATGTCGCTTCCCTAGTAGGGTCTTTCCTAAGGGTCTTTCCACAGGAAGCTGCAATCTCAACCAGCAGGCTGCCTTTTTCCATTTCCCTTCTCTATTTTCTCTGAATACTTACCACATTTCAATATATGATATATTGTTAATTTATTTTGAATTGTCCTTCTTTCCCCCAAAGAATAAGAAGGATGCACTTTAAAATGAAAGGAAAAAATATTACTATCATTAATCCTCAGAAAAGTCACAATCACTAGTGAGTTCCCGGTATTTGTTGAACACTGGGAGTAAATTTTATTCAAATCTGTCACTTCCTTATTTATTATGTTTTTCCTTTGCTGTACTAACTGATAAGAATTCTCTATTATACTCTAACAATGTCTGCCTGTGTTCCCTAATTTTCTATTTTTTGCTTCTGCTTTCTATATTTTTAATAATTCATAATGAATTTTAGTAATTTAATCCCTTTATATCCTGTAACTTTTTTTTACTGGTTAATTTCACACATATATGTAATTTCTCTGACAGATTTTTTTAAAATTAATACTGAAAACTAATCAGTATTTCCTTTCATTCTCCTACACCTGACCCATATTTTCCTTCCATGATAGATAACTCAATGTCCTATCATTTCCTCCTGCCTCCCATGTTTCCCATGTTGAATTCAGATAAGATAGTTCTTCAAATACAATTTTTTAAAAATTATATATACTTATCTATATATCATGTATATATTATCATCACATTAGTATATAATATCCATTACATATGATTACATATAATATATTCATATATTATATATTACTAACTATATATTTACTGATCCTCTGATCATTATTATTATTACACTTCTTGATTAATATGCCAGATCTCATAAATTTTTTAGCACACATACAAAACATGCTCCCTTCAATTTACTTCCAGCATTTTAAATTTCTGATTTTTATTTTTCCCGTCTCATTTTTTTAGCTATTTATTTGGCCTTCTTAAATTTAGGCAGTGTTTCTCCACCATATAATTCTTTAGGACTGCTTCATTTTCATAATCCTTATCATTCTTTTTTTGCATATGTTGAACTTTCAAATTTCTCTTAATTAGTAGGCAGCTTGGGGGGGCGGTTAATCTCTTCTGCTCCCTAGATTTCCCTTTTAGTATGTGTTCCTGGCATATTGCTTCTGTATGTCGTTCCTTTTCTGTAAGGCTCCTTACTCTCCTCAAGCAACTTGCGATTCTTTGTGAGTGGATCAGGCTGCTGCTATGTTTTTGTTCAAGTGGAAAAGATGATTGAAGGCTTTACATAAAATATCAGGAGTGGTTTGTTAAGATTGCTCTTTTTGCGATCCCTTGGCATGAAGCTGGAAGCAAAGCTTAGAACCCTCCACATCTGGCCAAATAAGCGGCTATTTTCCCAAGCACCGAGAACATATGTGAATATCTTTCATTAAAAAAAAAAAACAAAACAAAAAAAAAACAAACTGCTTTCAGTCCCTCCACCCACTTCCGCACTCAATTCTTCAACCTGTTCAGATTTTCCTCAAGCTTTGTCCTTCTTTCTTGTTCTGTATTTGAACCAAATCTGAACCTAAGCCAGGTACTCCACCTCAGTTAGAGTACAGCTCATGACTTTAGCTCGGTGTTTGGTATTAGGCGTTGTGTAGAGAAAGGAGGTGGGCCTCTTTCATCACTGGTAAGAATGTTTTTCTTTAATCATTGACTGTGACAATCTGTGACAATCAGTCCAGTACTTCCTTTCACATTTTATATTTCTCAACTCTCAATTTAGTGTACTTTCTTTTATAGTAATTTTCTGGTACTCACATTTAAACTGTGGCATTTCTGATAATAATAGCTTTACATTTTCTCTATTTATGTTTTGGGATTCCACATCAATTTCCATGGAAATTAATCTCATAGTATTTATATTATATATGGTGTTAAATGTGCACTCCCTACAGTTATCCTGACAGATCATTTTTGAGAGGATATTTTAAGTATATGAGCTTGAACTTTCCCATTAGTCTGTCCTTACTACATTGAAAATTTTTTACATAAGTGTTCCATTGTATTTGGCAAGTTGATGATGGAACAACTGGAATGTTCATTCATGCAATAAACCAAGGAGAATTCTGTTTCACTTAAAGGTATGTCTCATACTCCCATCAATGGAATCCAGGATCTGAAATGGAATCTAGATCTGAAAATCCTGGAAGTTTACACTGCTCCCTCGTAGCAGGAGTTCCCTGCCTTGGCAAATTCTTCTGATTCAGCTTCAAGGAAAGAGTTGAAAAGCAGAAGAAAAACACAAAGCCAAAAACATACCACCTAATCTTACTTGCATAATTTCTAGGAAATACACTTGTACATCTGATTTTTTATTTGTTAGTATCTCTTTTTAATTTTTTTATTTTAATGTACTACAAGGGGATATTAATGAAGGAAATAGAAAAAGCTTAATTCTGTGAAAAATAAAACAAAATTTCATAAAATAATTATAGAATGACAATGGTTAATACTACAGAATCTCTTAAAGACATGATGCTGCAACCTTCAAAAATTATGATATACTTGTTACTCTTATCTATTCATTTATTTGATCAATACTTATTGAGCATCTACTATATAAAAAAGCTATCAGCACATTGACATCTGTGACGTCAAGACAACAGATTAAGGTTTTGTACTTTATGGAGTTACAATCTTGGAGAGTGTATCTCAGGATAAACTTGTTTTCTCCTTTCTCATTCACAATAAAACTGAATCTAATGGTAAAAGGCCTAAGAATTAAAAAAAAAAAATGTAACCTCCAACACATCATGTGCAAAAATTTGCTAAACATTCTGGAAACAGTATAAAATAACAACTTAAATGTTTTATATTGACATATGAAAATAACTTCAAAGGTATATTACTTTGAAAGGGTTAAATCAGAACTTTTGTATTAAGCATTTCATGTGGTTTCTGTATAAATTTAGAGAAGTTTCTGTCTAAGTCACCTTTCTTTTGCTATAATAAAATTCCAAGATAATCACAGTACTGTAATGAGAAAATATTATTTTGCCTCACGGTTTTAGATGTTGTAGTCCAAATGCTTCAGACTTCTGTTGGGGGAGCCACATGGCAGTGCTGGAGAGTCCCTGGCTGAGCATTGCAACTCCCTCTGTGGCCCCGGAGCAAGAGAGAAAGAGGAAGGAACTGGGGTCTCTGTATCCTGAGAAAGAGACCCCCAGGGGCTGGACTCTCCCACTAGGCCCAGATCTGTTTCCAGCACATCCCAATAAACTCCAACATGCACACCAAGCCTTTAGCACACACATCTTTGGAGGACATTTCAGATCCAAGCTGTATTAGTTTCTTTTGCTCTTTTCTTTCAAATAGGCTGCCTAGTAACACAGCTATTCAAAAACATGTGTGATTTTAAGATATGCCAATCATTCTAAAATGAGATTCTTGTACAGAAAAGGGGCTTTCTCATTTGAAGCCTGGGTCAACATTCTGCCAGTATTTCTAGTTAAAAAATGAAAATGTCAGTCAGTCATCATTTGTTTTCAAATATCTAAATACTTGACACTATACAGACAAAGCTTCTGGTGAAGAATTGAATTTTTATATGTTGCTTTTTTCTCCATCAGAATATATCAAAGTAATTCAGTCACTGAGGAATTTTCTCAGTTCAGAATAAATCCATCAAGCTTTAAGAAATATAAGAATCATTTAAGCCTTGTAGAGAAGCTGTGCCAGGCTATTGTGTTAATGTGTTCTGGTGACAATTACTCCTTTAACCCTTTGCTATTTTTTCCTTAACCTCTCTGAGAAAAATAAATCAGAATAACTCCCTTTTATGTAGGAACATTTTCTGTCATTTTAGGCTAAAATGAGTTCACCTTTCTCATGGTACTCTACCACAATGAGCTGATGGCCTTCAAAGCAATCACATACAAATTAGTTTAAATTGAATTTAAAAATTCAGAATATTGTCCTTCAAGCGTCAAAATAAACTCTTTCTCTCTATATATATAATTCCTAAAGTTTTATGTAATATGTATAGTGTTTATAGTATTACTGTATAAAATAATATATACTCATACTAAACATATATAAAATTTTGTGTGTTAGAATGTTCAATATTGCTGGCCATCAAAGAGATGCAAATTAATCAACACTGAGATTTGATCTTACTCCAGGAAAAAGAGCTGGCATCAAGAAATCAGTAACAAAAGCCCTTGAGGCTGCAGGGAAAAATAAATCCTTCTAAACTCTTGGTGGGAATGCAAAGTGGTATAACCACTGTGGAAATCAGTGTGGAGATTCTTCAAACAACTAAAACTGGAAATTCCATCTGACTCAGGTATTCTCCTTGTAGGTATCTTCCCAAAAGAGATAAAGACCTCAACCACATTGATGTATGTGTAGCCATGTTTACAGCAGCACAATTTGTAATACCAAAATCTTGGAAGCAGCCTATATGTCCTCCAGCAGTTGAGTGGATAAGAAAAGGCAGTATTTGCACACAGTGGAGTACTACTCTGACATAAAGAAGGATAAACTTGAATCATTTACAGGGAAATGGATGCACCTTGAGACCATAAAATTAAATGACATGAATTAGAGATACAATCTTAAATATTGAGTGGTTTCTCTTATATGAGAAACCCAAAGTAAAAGATAGCTAATAGCAAGTAGGCACATAGATATTTCTTTTTTTTTAATCGAGAACATGTGTTGGTACATTGTATACATAATGATCACATGCACCATTTTGTACCTGTACATGACATATCTTGGTTTTCCCCCTCTTTCTCACCCCTCCTTTCCATTCCCCCACCCTTCCCTATTTGCAGCAGGTTTATTTACATTTTTCTATTTTTTCTCTTTCTCCTTTCTTTTCTTTTTCCCTTTCTTCTTTTCCCCCTTCTCCCTATTTAGTTCTCCTCTCTTTTGAATACTATCTTTTATTTTTAAATAATATCTATTATGCCTCTTTGTCCTTATTTACATTAGGATTTCTCATATCAGACAAATGATTTCATGTGTACTCATGAGAATACAATGAATTATCAAGAAGATTATACACTATGACCAAGAAGGATTCATCCCAGAGATGCAGGGATGGTTCAACATATGCAAGTCTATATATGTAATGTAACATATCAACAGAATCAAAGACAAAAATCACATAATCATCTCAATAGATGCAAAAAACCATTTGACAAAATCCAACACCCATTCATGATAAAAACTCTA
>PVJO010022671.1:0-27587 GCA_004026905.1 Hystrix cristata | reverse complement strand
AGGTCCGAATAGCTACACTTACGTAGGGAGCTGAGTGTTTCAAGGTTAATTTGGGGCAAGAAAGTAGAGAAGATTCACTGAGACGTAGCAGATTGTGTGGCTAAGCCTGTAACAAGGTCAGCGAATGGAAGGATGGTTATGGGTCGTCTTTAGCCTAAAAACACCGGAAGTATGTCTCTCCACAGATACTTCTGATGCTAGTAGCCGCGAGCCATCTTCAGACTGTGTTAAGTTGCTGTGTCTAGCAACTGGCTGTGAAACCAAACCATTTTAGCTGCCATATAAGACTATAAGACCCAGTTTTGTAGTATTAGCCTCTTCAAAAGAATAATGGTCTCAAAACAATCAAACAAGAAGTTGCCGTAAGGTTAAGCATTAGCTATATATGAGTATACCGATTACAAACATGTTACAGCTGAATTTCAGATACCACTGAAGTTACAGCAACCTCCACTCTGGATTGCAATGCTTTTGTCCAAACCAGTTGTTGGGGGGGCAGGTGGCAAGGGGGGATAGGTGTCAGTGTGTGTCAATATTTCAGTGGGAAATAATTAGGGGTAAATCTTCTTAGCTCCTCACCTAAAAAATCACTCATCCTTGACTAGAAACAGGTTGATATGGAGGGCAGGTTCACCCATCAGGGTATGAGGACATTGCTCTGTGTCCTTTCCTACCCACATTCTTTGTTCCTTTATCGGGAAATTAGTTGATGTCTTCTACCCTCTTTCTGTATTTAGTTGTAAGCCTTAATAAAAAAAATGAGTCACCAAATTTCAAACAAACTTAAATTCATACTATTTTTGTCTCTTGTTGGATATCTGTAGAAGATTAGTTCTAGGACCAGCTGCAGATACCAAAATTGGGGGTGTTCAAGTCCCTTTGATAAAATGGCGAAGTATTTGCATGTAACCTAAGCACATCCTCTTCACCTATATACTTGAAATCTTCTCTAGGTTACTTAGACTGCTAGTACAATGTAAATCCTACAGTAAATAGTTGTTACACTGTATTGTTTAAGTGATAATGCCAAGGAAAATATCTGTATGTGTTTAGTAGACCTAATTTCTTTTTCCAAATGTTTTTGATCCAAGGTGGTTGAATCTGCAGATATGGAACCTGCAGATAAAGAGGACTAACTATAGATATTACTTATACGTGCACATATATATGTATGTATATATGACTGTCTTCTCATATGCAACTATTTACATGTATTTACATGATCTACATATGCATGCATGCATGTGTATGAGAAGATATGGCCTTTTTAATTTAAAACTAATAATAAATATTTTAAAAGACACAGAAGGAAAGGCCATATACTTATATGTTAACAATAGTTATCTCACAGTGTTAGAATTACTTCTTTTGTGGATTGCCTTTCCATTCTATTTTGTGTATGTTTTCCAAGTTTTCAGCAATAATCACATATTGCTTTTATAAATGCACAAAACTATAATAGGGTCCAACGGCTACTAGTTCTTCGTTTAGCAAACACTGATTTGGCCAACATCACTACATGTTTGTTTTCCCATCTGAAGTAAGGGAGGTGATACTGGCCAACTCCTATTCAGGGACGCTGAGAAATCAAATGTGAAGATTATTTGAAATCACTTGGTAATAAAGTTTTATATATATGTGTATAATTAAAAGACATACAAGCTCAGTGTCTTTTCAATAAAGCAGGCAGTGTAAGCAAATCTGCACATAATAAGTGATGAGAGACCATTTCAACAGCATAGGTGGAGCTGGTTGGCTGTTGGGGCACCCGTCAGCATTCCCTTAGGACACTGTCAACTATAAAAAGCTCTAAGGGTAACTGTCAGGGCCATTTCTTACCCTTCAATTAGCCTGGTCATTGTGCAAAGGAAGCACCTGCCACAGTCCATGTGCTCACCTACCAGCAGACTGGAACCATTGTTTATCCCCTGGATGTGAAACTGACTGGTGCAAGAAGGAATTGAGAAACAAGAAAGGCAGCCCTGTGTGAGGTCAGGATTGGGCCACAGCCTTGCTCCCCACAAGGCCTCTCTTGTTTCTAGACGGTGAGAGTGTTGAAATATGGCGATCTGGGACTGAAAGTTAGCCTTCCCCATAGGTTAAGCAAGCAGCCAGCCAGGTGGCAGAGTTTGAAGACTGATAGTTTGAAGGACTTGATCCAGAGCCTCTTGATGACCAGCCAAATGCCCCATAGTCTCATAGTCTGGAGACATCCAATCATTTGAACTAGATTACAGGTATTCTCCTAACAAACACATTTGAAGGGATTCCTTCACCTGAGTAACTTCCTGATGGTCAGCCAACAGAAAACAGGAGCAAGGACAAAAGGAGAGTCATGACTGTGCATCAGCAGTCCTAGCTACATGACCTCAATCATGGTTTCCCTCCTCCTAATGGTAGCTGCTCCATTTGTAAATTAAGTGATGAGACTCAATGATTACTGAGGTCACATCCAACTCTATAAGTCCAATGATGTGTGGCACACAGGATCAGTAAGTGTTGGTGAGGTGAAGGATTTTGTGACAGTTTAGAAATATGAGACTGAGTCCAGAACTCCAAAATTTACTTTTGGATGAAGCCCTAAGATGCTCAGGGGTACAGTGAGATAACCTAGAGGTAACAAAGGACATAGGGCTAAACAAGTACCCACCATTCCGATACTTACCACTGGATGCTCTCTATCACATGTCTTATATGGGGAAATTGACTGTAAGTTCAACAACCAATTATTGTCCTTTGTCTGGGTCAAAAAAATCTTGTGTACCATTATATAAACTATAAATAGCTGTTAATGTGTTATCTTAGTCCATTTTCTGTTACTATAACAAAATAGCTGGTGCTGGTACTTTACAAAAGGAAAGAGGTCTATTTAGCTCACAGTTCTGGAGATCCAAGAGTATGGAGTTAGTATTTTGGCTCAGTTCTGGAAAAGACCTCATGGCTCATGACACGATGATGATGGGCACACGTACTAAGGAATCAGTGAAGAGACAGGAAGCAAGATAGCTGGGAGGCTCAGGCTTATTCCTGGTACAATGATCTGCTATTTTAGAAGCAGTCTACACCTCAGCCACTCACCATGAAAGAGCATTCATCCATTTGTGAAGGTGCAACCCACGTGCCCTAGTTACCTTCCACTGGGACCCACCTCTCAAAGGTTCCACCATCCCAGTACTGCCCACTGAGAACAACACTTCCAGCACACAAGCCACATCCAAACCATACTATGTACTCTGGGTTTCCTTCATTCATTACTAATTCAATAAATGTTTATTTAGGATCTCCTCCATGTAAAGATAGCTCTACTCTCGAAGACACAATATTAAAAGCCCTTTTCCCCTCTCCGCAGAATAGGAGGAAATAGCCTATGTATAGTATAACTGTTTCTCTAGTTGTTGACTGAGTGAAAACAGATACCACATTACTCTGGAGATTTGTATTTCCTTGTTCCCCATTTTCATCAAACCACCTTGGTTTGAATCAGCACCAGAGAAGCAAGGAGGGTGTTATGGGTTGAATTACATCACCCTGAAATTTGTATGTTGAAGTTCCAATCCCCAATACCTCATAATGTGACCTTGTTTGGTTACAGGGTCCTTGCAGATGATCAAGTTAAGATGAGGTCATTAGGGTAGACCCTAAGTAAATATTATCATGAACTTACAAGGGAGGACATTTTGACAAAAATACACACAAGCAGACCACCATGTAAAGACAAAGACAGGAATCAGGATGATGCATTTGAAAACCAAAAACACCAACAATTCCCAGCAAACCACCAGAAGTTATGAGGAAAACAAAAATAGATTCTGCCTCAGAGCCTCCAGAGAAATCCGACCCTGCCAAAACCTTCAACTTGGACTTCAGATATCTAGAGCTGTGACATAATAAATTTCTGTTATTTAAACCAGTCCTTGTGTGGCAATTCGTTATAGCAGCCATATGAAACTAGTGCACAGAACCTTGATCAAACTGCATTGTTCTCTTTGCTTAAGGCTCATAGAAGTATAAAGAATGAATGAATGGAAAGTGGATGTGGGAACAGATAGAGTATAGATGGGTGGGTGTCTCACAGCAGGCTTGTGCCTCTAATGCCCAAGCCTTGGGTGTCTAATCCTCTTGGGTGAGGGATCAGAATCTTTGGAGGTGTTGCCAACAGTGAAGAGAAGTGTGGGAGTTGTCATTTGGGGACCAACCTCTCTATCAGCACTGTCAAGTTCTGGCTTCATATGTGGCCCAGTGGCTTTCTTTGTTATGTTCCCCTAGCTCCTCATGGATGTGGGCCTGCCCTTGGCCCCTCTAGCACTTCCAATGAACAACCCAGGCTATGGATTCTACTCTATCTCTGTTTTAAAAACTAACTTTTAACTTCTCTTGCATGTTATGCTAATCTCTGCATTTTGGCCCAATCCCGGTTCTGCCTTGACCACACCAGTGTGGACAGCAAGCACTCATGGAGACCATACCCCAGTTTAAACCAGTGATAGGACAAAAATGCTGGAGGCTTCCTAGGGACCTTGGAGGGAAGGGTAGAAAAGGGAGAGGTTTCACCGCAAGATGACTTTTTGGGGGCTCTGATCATAGTAAGAGAGCATAACTACTCACGCTTCAATTTTCCCAAGCATTATTGTGTATCCCCTATGAACTATACAATCACCACGGATGACAGTTAAGACAGACACCATTATTTTTATTTATGTTTCCAAGTTATAAATGAAGAAACGAAAACTCACACAGGTTATAAAACTTGATCCAAATCACACAATTGCTAAGTGGGCCAGCATCTGAGGGTTTTGTTTGTTTATTTGTTTGTTTTTTGCACTGCTAATGATCAAACCTAGGGCTTTGGACATGCTGGACAAGTGCTATATCCCTGAGCTGTATCCCAGCGCAAGCATCCACTTTTAAATGCCAAGTCTTTCTGTCCTACCAGGATCTCCCCCTATGGAGAAGCACTTGGAAGCTAAAGGAAGATGCAGAATTTGGGCCAGGATGACACAGGCAGAAGCTGACCAAAGCAATCACTGACTCTGTTCTCCCTCCTTGTCAAATACAGACTGGCCCAATACCACACGCTAATAACAAAAAGACCTTGCATGTACGTAACGCTTCCCAATTGACAGCTTTTGGAAGCATCATCTCATCTGATCTTCACAAATAACCCTATTTGGGAGGACAGGTGAAACTTAGTAATCTTCATTTTATAAAGGAAACAATTAATCAAATATAGTTAAATGCCTGGCCTCTGGTCACAGCGCTGGGGTGTAGATGTGAGACTCTAATCTGGTGTTTCTTGTCACGTCCATCTTATTTCCTAATCCTGAGGTATAAATCTAGTCCAGGAATGGCAATTACTTGGCGCACACACAATCCTTTCATTTCCTGAGCCCCAGGCAGACATTACTAGTTGATCACAGCACTATGCCTTTAGTCTCCTCACCAACACAGTTTTCCAGGCAGTTATTATCAGCCAGGATGAAAACCATTTCTGGCCTGCTCTAAGCAAAAGCAGTTCCCATAACAAGTTCAAGGCAAAGAGAATTCTTCTAACTAGAAATCTGGCTCATGACCTACGGAGACCCTAACAATTTGTTCTCATATAGTAAGACTTACTATTAGTTTATAATTATTCTAACAATTACAATGGCTTATATTTTTGTACACTAACTGTTTTTTGGGGATTATATTAAATCTTGCCCATGCATTTTCCTAAAAGAGTAGCTCCTGTTATTTCCATTTTATAGGTAAGGCAATTGAGGTCTTGAGAATTTAGGAAATTTGCCAGATACAATCTGATATGGCCAAAGTCCAGGAACTGTCCCACTTCCTTGCTGGGCCTCTTAATCATTATTTGCCTTTTTTTTCCTTCAGTGCTGTGGAGGGAACCCAGGGCCTCCCATATGCTTGGCCCTACCACCGGGTTCCACCCTCAGCCCAAGAACACTGGTTTTCAGTTCTTTAGAAGGAGAAGCATTTCTTACTTCCCCAAAGCCATGAAATCAGCTACTTTTATAAGGAAGAAAATGGTAAGTGGAATAGATACCAAAAGTAAAATTACTGAGCCAGCAATCTCAGCAGCCAACTTGCTGGTGCTAGTGGTGGTAGATGGAGGATTTAGAGTAGGAACAGAATGTGGACGTGTGAGCTGGAGTGTCCACATGTGTGGGCACAAGGCTCCTGGCAGTGCAGGAAAAGCCATAAAGAAACTAGGCAGGGGACTAGCTCTCTTCAAGGTACCACATTCTGGCACAGAATTCAGAAAATTCCAAGAATCTAAATTTGACCCTGAATGCCTACACTGTTATGATGTATATTTGTCAAGGTAGGAAGGTAAAACATACATTACTGAGCAGTTTGTAATTTGATTTATAGCTTTCCACTCTTAAAATGTATGATCAATGGGCCTCCCTTTGTACTTTCATCCAGTTCCCTGCATTTGTTTGGGGTAGATCTGGTGAAAACCAGGTTTCTCACTTCTGCTGTTTTGCTACTTTCGCAGGCAAGCTGCTCAACTGAGGTGTCTGTTGTGCTGGTGGTGGGAACAGAGGTCTCAGCCTCCAATCGCTACTTCTCTGAGTGTCACAGCATCGGCTGCTCATTCATTTTCTTGGTGCCCACTGCAGCAGGCAAGAGCAGGCATGGCAGCAATGGCAGCAGGCTCCTGAACTCCAGCCTCCAGGTCTTGGCCTTGGCAGAGAATCAAGTGTCACCCTCCTTGTTCAGAAGGCAGCCTCTCTAGGGAAGAGAAGCACTTGGTGATCTGGTTCTTTGGTGTCACTTAGGGAGTTTTTCCTAAAAGCTTAATTTTGAATCGGCTTCTCCAACCCTTTCGATGACTCCAAGCCACATAAATCCTCGAAATAAAATTTTTCTGCTTAAAACAATTAGAATGGATTCTGTTCTATGCAACTGATTGACACAGGGTACTTAGCCTCCCCTCCAGGATGGAAATTCTGATAACCTAAGAAAAGTACCCTTGGCTGTATTCTGAGGTGTTGCTGTTCAGTTGAATCTACTCTTTGGTAGTTTTTGTCCTGTCCCTGGGTTGAACTTCTCTGCTATGGATTGAATTGTCTTTCTCTCAAATTCACATGTTAAGCCCTCACCCCCCAGCATGATAGTACTCGGAGAGGGGACATACGGGTGGCACCACGTGCTGGTCTCAGTACCTTTACAAGAAGAATTTCTAGAAAGCTTGCTTTCTCTCCCTGTCACGTGAGCACACAGTGAGAAAGGGCTGTCTACAAGCCAGAGGAGAAGCTGACACTATTTTGTTACAGAAGCCCAAGGCGGCTGAGGCACTGTTGGAACCTTCTTTCAGATCAGCAACTCTGCTCCTTCCATCTTCCTGACTTGGGTAGATGTGGTTCCCGAACACTGTTACTCAGACCTCCTTGAAGGTAGCAAAGCCAAAGGCCCATCCCAACACTGTCCCAACCAGCCTGAGCTGCTGGAGACCCGGGCCAGGTGCAGCAGCTGTCCAGGCCTGCTGTCTCAGGCGGAGGGGCAGTCGCATCAGTGTCTGCTGAGGCTCTGTGGGGAACAGCTCAGCGAGAGCCATTTGGCGATGGTGCATTGGAAGAGTACAGAAAGGGGAGGAAGGGTAACAGAGAGAGGCTTGACTTCATTGTCCCTGTGAAATATCAACAATTGCACTCACTGAAACTCAGAGAGAGCTGAATGCAAACAGAGTATGCTCCTTGGCTCTCAAGTTTTTCCCTAAGAGTGTTTCAAGGGCTTGAGTGAAACCAAGCAGTTTCATTTTACTACAAGTTCCTGCAAGAAAATCTCCAAATTCCAGTGGCCCGGCTTTATCAGCTTTCCCCTCTTCAAATCTGAATGATCCTGCACAGACTTACTGCAATTTCATATGAAGCCAGTTTTCTCTCATCCAGCTTCATCTCCCAGCGCATGAGCTCATGAGTTTTGCATTATTTCAATATGAAGTCATCAGCCAGGCCCCAGTTTCCTGGATGAGCTTTAAACCCTCAGGAGCCTTTGTATAAACCAGAGGTAAGTCCCACAGTTTGCAACGAAACCTGAAACCCAGAGTTTCTCCCAGGTGCTCTCACGTGTATAGATTTATATAGCAAATCAAGCTTTTCTTTAAACACTAAAATCTTTCATGAGGCTGCTCCTCTCCTCAGCCTTTCCCCCTTCTGTCTCAAAGGAGTGGGGCCAGAAGGAACTCAACGCTGGAGGAGCCAAGTGGTCAAAGCTCAGGAAACCCTAGAGTTTTCTATTTTCCAAAGAATCATGTACATACATGTAGGAGTTAAGCAACACAGAGTTTCTGGTGGAGGAAGGAAAGAAAATTCTACTCTAAGACAATTGCATAAAGAATGGACAAAAAGTGTGTATTTGAAGTATCTATTAATAGAGTCAACACTCTGAAAGCCACCCAAAATGCGTAGGCCTGGTATTCTGGAATGCATACTGACTAAACATTCCTGATTTTCAAAGTCACAGCCAACAACAAAAATTACATTGTGATATCAGCGTCTCTGTTCTTTTTCATATACCCGCGGGTCCTCTCTGTGCAAAGATCAGGAAAGAGGTTATGAAAATAACATGAGGGCTGGGGATTTAGCTCAGTGGTTAAAGTGCTTGCCTTGCAACCACAAGGACCCGAGTTCGATCCCCAGCACCAAAAAAGAAAAAAAAGAAAATAACATGACAATCAGGCTGATGACAGCTTGGGGTTATAGTTTAAGTTTTTAAAAATTAATCATATTATAAATCCAAGAAACTCCATCTAATTTAATTAAACCAAGTATTATTCAATGCCTACAATGCTCCCAGTGCTGTGCTGAGTTCTAGGAAATACAATAGAACAATTGTATATCAAGTGATTCCTTTTCTCAAAGACTAAGAGAGGAAAATCTTAAACTTGTGAGATAGAGAGCAGCAAAGGGAAAGTATCTGAGCCACATTATTGTCATTGATCTGATTGATCTGTAGGTGGTCAACATAGAAAAATCAAAGAAAACAGATAGATAGAAAAGTAATGAGAGACAAAGTCCTTGAGCAAGTCCTTGCTGTTTGGACAGGGATTGGGAAGTTTTTCCTCTGATGCTCATGTGGATGACTTTTCTCTGGAAGGAGGTAGATCTAAATACAACTTGTTCCAAGGGGAGTTTGTGAAATGGTCAAGTGAAAAAGAACAGGCGACTCAACATCATCTCTGGGACGGAAGGAAGCGGTTCCAAGACATGGACAAACCTTTGAGGAACAGACTGGAAACACAGTGAAAAAGTTAGAGAGGAAGTCATGTGGGTAATTAGCCGTGACAGAATGCCAGATTCGATTTCTTGGTCACTCCATCCTTGCTTTCTGTGTTTGGGAAAGATGTGATGAGGAACAACATAAGAGTTTAGGCTGAGGAAGGAGAAAAAACTAGAGGTAAGATTTATGGGAGAACTGTGCTGATGCAAACACAAATGTAAATTTACCCCTTCTCGACTCTTAGGCACACTAAGAAATCTAAAATTGAGTAAATTTCCTCTGCCCATTATCTTCCACATCTGGTCACCTTCCTATTTTCCCTTTTTTTTTTATGCCACTTTCATTATTGCAGCCGTTCAGAAAGGAAATATCTCTCTTTGCTGAATAGAAGAGGGAAATTGTTTCATATACCTTTAATATTCAGTGGCTGGACCTGCAAATTAAACTGAAAAAAGATTAACAGGAGAAAAGGCTTATTTATGCTTGCAATGGACATACACATATAAGTAGTCAGTGGTGAGCAATTTAAAGAGGTGGTGAGAGCATGGACCTTATGTCTAATGTAAGGAGCAAGGAGAGGGATAGGAAGTTCCATGGGAAGAACAAATAGGTTTCTTTTGGAAAAATAAATAGGTGTCTCAGGAGAACTAACAGGAGATAAGAAAGTTAGTGATCATGTTTTTTACAGGGGTATATGAGTAGTCTTTCTATCTTCAGGGCCATAAAACTCTGCTAGAGGTGATTGCTATAACTCGGATCTGGAATATTCCATAAAGGCCTAAGTGTTAAAGGGTTGGTCCTCAGTTTGGTCCTACTAGAAAGTGATGGAAACCTTTAAGACTTAGGATGGGGGCAATGGCAGGTTTTAGGTCATTATGGAGATTATGGGATACCAGTCTCCTCTCCTCTTCCCTTCCCTTCCCTTCCCTTCTCTCCTCTTCTCTCCTCTCCTTCCTCTTTCCAGCTGCATGAAATGAGAAGCTCACTCCATCACATGTCCCACATCATGATCTACTGCCTCACCACAGACCCAGAAGCAACATGGCCTAGCAACCATGGGCTGAAACCTTTAAAATTGTGAGCCAAACCAAACCTTTCTTCTTTTGAACCTGTTTATCTCAGATATCTTGTTACAGCAACAGGAAGCTGATTGACAGAGATTTATGTTAGATTTGCTCTTGGTCTCTCTTCTGAGGGAAGGCCTGCTACCAAGAAGAAATTCATGGTGATCTTCATTACTCAGAAATTTTTGCATTTAGTCAAATGAAAAGAAGCACCAAGAATACTTCTTCGTGTATCTGTTGAATCTCAAAAATCTTCAGCCTTAAAATCATCTTTACACCAATTCTGAGATATCGAGCAGGTCCCCACTCCTGCACCCCTGCTTTCAGTCCATGGCCAAATCTGCTAAAACTGAGTCTCTGAAGGGTCTTACAAATCATTTGTAACCAGGATCTACAGTGATACTGGCCTGTGGTTTGGTGCTCATTACATGCAATTGGATGAAACAAAGTAAAACAGTATTCATTTCCTAATACTTATATAAGGGCAATAAAAAAATTATTAACCTTCTTAGGGGTTGATTTCTCAACAGAGAAATCTCTTTTTCCCTGATCTGTCTCCTGCAAAAACCCCTGTACTCCTAACCCTTATGAGATTTTTCTACCAGAAGTTTTCACAAGTGTTTCAAATTCAACATATCCTACAATGAACCCATTGTCTTTTCCTGCAAACCTGTTTTTCATATGTTTTCTAACTCTGCGAATGGCTCACCTCCAACCACCTAATTCCCCAAACTATGTAAATGTCATTTCTCATTAATGTCCTTCTTTCTCACCCCCATAGTGAATCATCATGTAGATACAACTTCTACAATATCTGTGGAGCAAGCATTCCCTCTACCTTCATCCTCCCCTGGGTCTTCCAGAAAACTCTTAATTGGTTTCCTATTCCTAGTGTCCTTTTCTTTCCATTCATCACCACATCTTTCAAAACAGGTAACCAAACTGTCTGCTCCTGAAGATTCTCCAAGTACAGTACTCCATGTTCAAGGGTTCTCTTTCTTTAGATAGAAAAAGAAATTGTTGACACTGTGCAGAGCCCATCTTGCATCAGTGGTAGACCTCCTCTGCAGCATCTTTAAGGGTCACAGTCCTCTACTGTGTGCCCTAAATCTATTCGGATTATAACCAGCTCCTTTTCTCTTCTTTCCCCAGTCAGGCCTCTCAGCTTCGCTCCCAGCTCATGCTCAGAACTTGAGTTGCTTTACCTGAGATCTCCTTAAGGAATTCTAGAATGACTCTGTTAATATCCATTTCATCAGGCACTGAATCTGAATGTCTGATGATAATTTTGGCAGAGGCAAAGAGATCATCAATGTCATTGCTAAAAGATATTTGGGGGGCATTTTCTCTGTCTCACTAGGCATTATTCTCTCTAAGTCATGACTCTGCACTCCACTAGGTTGCTCAGGACCATCCCTATTTAGAGCAGCCTGTTTTACCACCTCTGCCAGAGTTCTGATCCCCCAGTTCTAGCACATAATACCCCAAGTCTCATGTTTACTAGACAAAAAATTTAACTCCTCATTGTTGAAACTGCTGCCATCTAGATGAACTCGGTGGGCTCACCTTCAATAATCAGTTCCATGAAGTTATTTTCCAGAAAAAAAGGGTAGTTCTCTCCATAAGAGAATTCCATCATCTCCATAAGCCAAAGCTGTGCTCTAGGTAGCTTTTATGGTAGTGTAATTTTTTGGCATGTTATTGGAGTCAAATAGATCTCATTACTATTTTTCAACTGGCTAATATTTTTTGTTTCCTATTGTCTAGAAAAACAATCTTCCAACAGCAAAGAGAACCAAATAGTTAAGAAAATGACCATTGGAAAGTGGGAGGACACTATTAGACCATCTATATTTATTTTTCAATATGATGTATGTTTACATATGTTAATCTGTGTACAATATTTTATATTCATGCACTAAAGGAGAGAACTAATAAGCATTTGGTCAGAAAAATGGAACATCAAAAAGTTTAAAGACAATCATCCCAGAGGATAACACCACAGTGCTCCCAGAATAACTTTGAGGCCTTTGCAAACAGTACATTCCATCAGTTGGATCTTGAATTTCCCCCAAAGGCCAATGTATTAACAGCTTGGTCTCTAGCCGATGACACTGTTGGGAGATGGCAGAATCTTTAGGAGACAGGACCAGTGAAAGAAAGTTAGGTCATTGGGGGTATGCCTATGAAAGGAGTATTAGGACCCTAGCACCTCATATTCCTCTTTCTTTGCTTCCTAGCCTCTGTGTAGTGAGCAGCTTCCTTCGCATGTGCTCCTGCTATAATGATGTACTGCCTCACCACAGGCCAAAAAGCAATGGGATCAACTGTCCATGGACTGGAACCCCTGAAACTATGAGCCAAAATAAATCCTTCCTGTTTTTAAGTTGATTATCTCAGGTCTTTTGGTATGGTAATGAAAAGCTGACTAGCACAGTGTTTATTATAGAATAATTTTTTTTAAAAAAAAGATAAAAATCATGACTGTTGTATGCATATGAAATTAACCCATGTTAAGGATTGGTTTTAGTTCATTCTTAATGAGGGATTGCCCCTGGAAAATTCAATGAACAAACACATTTATAGATGAGAAAAATTGAAAGAAATGTGTAAGTTCATACAAGACTGGCTTCTTTCAAAGTTGGGAGGGGGAATCAGTTGAACTTCCCAACTTCACAAATTTGTATCTCTAGAGTCAGGGACGATTTTGGACTTCTATCATTTGTCTGTAACTTAGTGGTACATAAAATAGTTCAAATGATAGTCTCAGAATTCAAATAAAAGCAAAGTCAGCTTAGGAAGTTGTGCTCTAGACCAGGACAACCTACATCCCACAGGCCAAATCCAGCCAGTTTTGTAAATAAGTACAGTTGCAACACAGTCATGCTGTTTATGCATTGCTGATGGCTACTTTTCAGCTACAAAGTATTGCGTTGTTGAGTAATACCTACAGAGACCACATGGATGAAGGACCACCAGCAAAGTTGAAAATATTTATCATTGGATTCTTTACAGAAAAAGTTTGCTAATCCTTGTTTTAGAAGACAATGCATAGTTTTCCAATGAGGTACAAAATTTTCTCTCTTCGTTCTTCACCGCCACGTGTCTCCCAGTCACCCCACCTGCCACTGCAGGCAGCCCATGCCCTGACCCCACTGGAATGCTCCGGGGACTCCGCGTCAGTGAATTTCAACATGCAAATCATGAACCACTCAGAAGATCCCTCAAATGGGCCTCAGGCTATTGCAAAGGCAAATTCCTCTTCTAGTTATTTTGTCAGTGGGAAATTTACAAATCTATGTATTGATAATAAAGAAAATAACTTGTGCGAAGGTCTGTTTTGGACTAAATTGTGTCCCCCAAAATTCATATGCTGAAGTTCCAACCCTCAGCACCTCAGAATGTAATCATATTTAGAGATAGGGACTTTAAAGGGGCAATTAAAGCTTAAACGACATCATGGGGGAAGGCCTGAATCTGTGAGCCCATATTTGATCATAGGGCCTCTAAAGATATGAAGAAATTGAACCGAGGCCTTTGGAGTGAGGGCAGCGTTGGTGTCCTTGTAAACAGAAATGGTTATAATGTAAATTTAATGTTATGTATTTACAATAATAATAATAACAACAACAACAAATCTATGGCAGGGCTTGGAAATTAGTCGGCAGACATCTCTTTGAGCTGAGTAACAGTGGTCAGCTCTAGAATGATCCAGAGAGAGTCAGCCTATTTAGGTGGCTAACGTTAGAGGTTAGAGGATACTTTTTAGAGTTATTCAGTCATTTATTCACTCATTAAACCTTTAAAGAAGTCTCCTATCTTCCAGAAAGTGGGTGGGGCGGGGGGAGAGGGAGGGAAAGAAATAGGAAAATTCTGTGCTTGGGAATCCACGGGCCAATAATGGAGATCAATACAAATACAATCAATTGTCCCAGGTCCCTTGTAGACTATTCTGAGGCTGTAAATAAATAGACTAATAAATCAAATCTCATGTGATAGGTCCTACAAAAAGTTTCTGCTGTTTCTTGAGTGTTAGGAGAACCCCGGGGTGAAAGGAGTTAATTCTGCAGTGGGGGGACAGATGAGGGAGGAGGGGTGCTTGTGGAGAGGGTCAGTGAAGTGGGTCCTGTGTGAAGGAGCCTTGAGAATATATGCCAGGAGGGGAGGTTTTAGCTCAAAGGCTCCAGTATCCTCCTAAAGTTTCCAACATGCGTAACAGGTTACAAAGCAAGGTTCTCACCATTGTTTCCTTACTCAAGACAAAACTCTAATGTCATTCACAGCATCATTTCTTACGGAGAAAGACTTGAATAGAAAAGAGAGGCACATAAATGAATTTTTCTCATTACTCCTAAAAGGAGACTGATTTTTGAAGTTCATAGTAACCCAGTAGGTTTATAGTCAGTGTCCTTTATCAAAACCAAAGTTGGTTATGTAGTTTATTGAATCCAGTGCTCCATACCTCGTCTGTGCGGAATAGTCCCTGAATGAAAATTTTCCAGCATTTATGTCGGTGGGCAGGTCAACTGTGGCCCGGTGTCAGAATAAAGACAGGGTCTTGATGCTTGCATTATTGATAAGAGGAAAGCAGCAGTGGCTTTTAATTCTACAGCTTCTGTTTATCATTTTATTGTTTTTGGTTTTGGAAAGGTAAGAGTTTTTTTTCTATCATGAAAATATTTTTAATTAGTACATAAATGATTTATACAAGTGATACTACTTTATCTTGGTAATATAATAAAAAATATTCTGAACCAAATGTTTTTATTTCTTTAATCATTTTCTGTGAACAACAGTAACAATATATACTAGTATTTGCTCTCATCTCTGTCAAGAAAGTGATTATACAAAGCAACAGTTATAAGAAAAAATGCAAAATGTAATTAGAGGTATTTTTAAAACCAAAGTGAAGTTTTTGGACTTTGGTGTGGGAATTACCCAACGAATGTTGATGGACTCCAGGGAAGCCGCTGCTGAGTTAGCCCAAGCGAAACAAAACAAAACTCTTCAATTACATCTATGTGTCTTGACTCTCTAAGGAAAAAAGAACAGTGTTTAGTAATTGCAGTGTTTTATTGTTTCAAGTTTTTGTGTTTGTTTCTTAAAATTTGTAAAATTTTTTAAATTTTTAAAAGACAAAAGCACCAGATTCTAGATCTCATTTCCACAAAGAAAAAATCAGTCTACCCTCATTTTGAATCTGCATCCATGTGGTCACAATTAAATGCCTCAAAACAACTTAAAATCATCTGAGAACCATCTGACCACGTTGTAACATGTCCAGATACACATAATAGAATGTGGCTGTGCAGCAATTCGCATTCGGAAACAGCACTCTAGATTCTGGGAAGGAAATGCTGAATAAACATCAGAAGGAAAGTAATAAGGAAGGAAATTTGACTCTTTTCTACCCAAATCTGGGTCTAGGTGCTCAAAATCTAAAAGCAGAATGACTTGAAATTGTAACGGGAAGAATTCAATATGATTTCCAAAACATCCAAGCAGCCCGTAGGGTGCTGCTCTTGCCGGATGTTGAGCAATGAAGAGACCGGGAAAGAGACAGGAAGAAGAAATTTCAGGGCAGTGAGAGAGGCTTCCGTGTTGTGGTAGCATGTGATCGTGGTTTGACAGGCAAGTAAGTGAGCAAAGGATCCAAGATGAGTGGGGCATGACTATCCACCTGGAAAGATAGATTGGTTTCCCTGGACAAGGGTAAGATGATACTGGGTCTTACGTATTAGGGGTAATGAAAATATTAGTATTTTTAGACAGATAACATAGGCAACAAACAATACAGAGGATAAATTGGAGACAGGAGTGGCTGGAAAAAAATGAACTATCATGTTAACATGATGGAGGTCTTAAGCTACAAAAAAAAAAAAAAAAAATTAAAGAAATAGAAAGGAACACAGTATGTCCCATGTCTTCTAGAGTGTTCTATAACACAGACTGATTCTATTTACATAAAGATGGATAGAATTTTCATACTATTAACTAAAAAAAATGTGTGTTGGTGTAACTTAATTGGTCTTAAAAGTTATAAAATAAAAACATAAAATAAATGTAAAACAGGGAACAAAATAAGAACAAGTACTTTTTTTTCTCATAGAGTTCTGGCTCCCCACTGCCCACCACTGAATCCCTGCCACGATCCCCACTTCTCTGATGACACCCGTTCCTCCGTTTGAGGATTTGCTCCCTGTCCAAGCATGGGACAGAAACCAGGGAAATTCCTCCTCCCCCACATGCCCAGAGGGAAATGGAGAAGGTCATATTTATGGCCACATTGCAGGAAAAAAAAAAAAAAAAAAAAAAACAATGTCCCTGGCATGCTGAATTTTAACTGAAAAGTTTGATTCTCCTTATTTACTCCTGCTCCCTTAAAAAACAGCAGGGCAAAAGCTTTTCTGTTCTAGATTATCATTATAGACTCTGGTTTTATAAATGCCAGGATACTTCCTTTCTGGCCCTGATGGCATGACTTTAATGGCAAGAATAACTGTCCCAGAGGAATATCCAAATATACCCATGTAGGCTGGGGATTTAGCTCAGTGATTAGAGTGCTTGCCTTGCAAGCACAAAGCCCTGAGTTCGATCCCCAGCACCAAAAAAAGAAAAATATATATATATAGGTACCCATGTATATGATGATATTAATAGCACAGGCTTTCTTAAGCTCAGGTCCCGGCTTTGCTCTTTTTTCATGTAAGCAGGTTATTTAACCTCCCTGTTCTTACTTCCTCAGTGGTAAATGGAAGTGGTGGCTGTTCCGTCCTCCTTCAGTTATTAGATTAGGCAGGTTTAGTAGGTTTAGCATCCCTGATCCAAAAATCCAAGATTTGAAGTGCTCCAAAACATAAAACTCTTTGAGCACTGACATAGGCCACAACTGGAAAATTCTACACCTGACCTCCTGTGGCGGGTCAAGTGTCTTAAAAAAATTATAAAAATATTGTGTAAAATTATCTTCAGTGCATGTATGATAAGGCATATAGGAAATATAAATAGGCTTTGTGTTTAACATATGACCACATTCAAGATATTTCATTATATGTATGCAAATATTCCAAAACCCAAAACACTCCTAGTCCCAAGCATTTTGGAGAAGGGACACAACCTATAAACTACAGAGCACTCGAAACTGTCTGGCAGTTAAGTGCTTAATATGCCTTAATGAGTGTCACGATGCATCAAAACACTCATTTCTCTTTTTCTGAAAGAGAAAAATCTCGGCACGGTGGTGGTTCTAGTGCTGTGGGAAGAAGCAGCCCAAGGCTTCTGGGGGTGAGGAGTAAAAGGGGTCCTATGGCACCTACCCACAGCTCTCCACCATTCCAATATGGAAGCCCACGGCAGAGGGGGCCACATGAGAGTTTGCCACCACAGCTGAACAGGACTCTGTGATATGTAACCTATAGACTGGTGTTTTCAGTGGGTGACAAAACTAAAACTCCAGACAAAGATGTTCCCAGAGATCCTTCTCCTCAGCCCAAAGTATACAGGTAAGGTATTCCAGGGTGTTTAAAGAAGAGAGTTAAGAGAAAAGACAGTACTCCAAATGAAAGGCCTCCCTTCTTCTGGAGTTTGGGGGCTAAGAACCCACCTCCTACCTCATCTCCATGAGGATGTAGCCATGCAACCCACGAGTCTTCCATGTGTATCCCAGTCTTTAGTAAAAACTGAAAATGTTTGCCTTACCTTTACTGATGTTTAATGTGATGTTTCCTAAACAATTAATAAAATTAACTTGCTGGAAGATGGAGAATAAGTATTATAAAAAGATTGAAATCTTAGAACCAGAAGGGAACCAAATGATCCTTTAGTTGTTTTCTAGAACAGAATAACTATTTTAACAGAGTCCTTTCAAACAAAAAATTTCTTGGAATCCTTACACATAAGACAGATTAAAAACAGAACACTCGCGTTGGAAAAGCAGTAGCACTTGAAGGCAGCGGTTGGTCTACCTGAGTTGTCTGCCCAAGATGCAGGCAATAGGAGAGTTTATTATTTGTAGAAGGCTGAAAATAATAAAGCCTGCTTTGTGCTGTGTCTGTGCACTGATAGTTCTAGACGACACCAGCGGTAGAATACTCCTCTTTGCCAGGGTGAACTGTTTAGAGCACTGCGGGGTGAGCCAGGTAAGGGCTGGCATCAGTGACCTGCCAATTTACCACCAAGCTTACAACTAAAATAGCCCAAGGGCTCCATGGAATGTGCTTTGAAAACCACCAATCTAGCCCACTCTGCTTGTCTTTTAAACCCAGAAAAGTAAATAACTTGCCCAAGGTCACCAAAGTAAAACAATTCATAAAAGTGAAATTGGAATCCTGGATCGAGGCCTTCTATGTTTTTCCCAAAAGTCACCACCTGGGTACAATATGAGGCAGAACCTTCCCTTCTAGTCTCCTGCTTGATTCACAACCACTAAGGGTTGAGTTGTATTCTCTAAAATTTATGAGTTGAAGTCTTAATTTCCAGTACTTGAGAATGAGACCTTATTTGGACATAGGGTCAGGCATTACAGAGGTAATTAGTTAGGATGAGGTCAGTAGGATTGGCTTTCACCCAAGATGATGCGTGTCCCTCTAAACAGGGGAAATGTAGAGTCAGATGCACGGGAGGCCAATGTCATGGGAAGATCAGGGAGGAGAAGGGATGAAGCACCAACAAACCAAGAGATACCTAGGATTGCGTGAAACCAACAGAAGCTGGGGAGAGCCATCGGACAGATTTTCCTTCAGAGCCCTGAGAAGGAACCAGCCCTGTCTACACTATGATCTCAGACATTCAGACTTCTGATGGAGAGACAATCAATTTCTGTTGCTTTAAGCAGCAAAGTTTGTGGTGCTCTGCTTTGGTAGGCTGTTATGATTTGAAAATGGTTTCTGGTTCTCTACTACTAACTCCTGCAGGAGTGCAATCTGCAAAGTTATGCATTACCGGTATTAACTGTGTGGGAACATAATCTGACTACAGTGTGAGGTCTTTGAAAAGTGGTCACGTTTAGGTGAGGTCATTAGCGTGGAGCCCCATGGTTTAATGCTGATGGCTTTATGAGGACAGAGCTCAGGCAGACAGAGGTACACATGAGTTCCTGTCATGACGTGGTACAGCTAAGAGAAGCTTGCCAGGGCTTAGGTCATGCTGTGTGGGCATCTAGCCTCCTAAACTGTGAGCTAAACTTTTCTTAATAATACTGTCAGCCTTAGATATTTCCTTATAGTAATGACGAGTTGACTAATACTTAGCCCTAGCAAATGAACGTAGCTAGTGAATGGCAAAGCAATGACACTTTGCAGAGATGGTTATAGATGTGCCTTCGCTTGAGTGCGAGGCACCTGGACTGTTCCTACAAAGCTGTTTTCAGAGTCAGTGTACACCATCAGGCAAACATATGCTGGAAAGAGCCACAGAATTTTAAACCACAGAGTTTTTTCAAAGATTAAATCCTCTTAAATGGTTTTCAGACATTTGCAAGAAGCAAACTCAGTTCCAGGAACTCAAAGTAAAGAATGAGCTCTCGTCTCATACAAGCAGGAAGGACAGGTAAGGAACTGGGGAAGGTTTCAGGCTGAGCCTCAAGGCCTCAGGACTCTCTTGAAGCCTTTCTCTGTTGTAAGCTCCATTTTTTTCCTACCCACAGGACAGAGACCACAGCCCCAGGCCATTGCTAACAGCTCTGGGCACCAACAGACAAAAAGGAGCCTCTTTTCTGTTAGCCATAGCCAGGAAAATCCCTGGGGAAGGCCCCATTTAGCCAGCTGAGTCACGCATCCTGTCATTGTCACAGTGCGGTGTTAGCACACGGGGTTAGTGGAGGGCGAGGCAGTTCGCATTGCTACCATGCCTGCCAGAAACCCCGCAGGAGGTTGACCCCTTACGTTCTGAGTATTTTTGCCTTTAGTCCTGCCCATGGTAGAGGAGGGGAAAATCTTCCTTTACCCATCTCAGATTCTGTAGCTAGAACCCTTTAAATTAGACAGGCAAAAGACAGATCAATAAGAGAAAAACAGAAGTTTATTAACACACACCTCCTACCTCTTTGTGGGAGCCACCAAAGAAGTGGTTAACTTGAGCTTCTGTACTACCTTAGGCTAAGCAAGGGAAAGGGGGTCTAGGGCTTCTGGTCAGTGGAAACAAGCAACTGAAAGGTCATTGGCATGAGTGATGAACGAGGGTAGTTTAGTAATTTTGTTGGGCCATCTCTATTGCCAAGAAATACTAAGCATCCTTTTACATGGAAATGTCCTCCAAAAGTGTGAATTTCCTGTACAAAAAGGTAACTTATGTTCTGTTCCCCTGGGCTTGGTGCTCCTCAAGGGCCCTTCTCTCACAGTGAGCCATATGCCAAGGCCACATTATTAGGGGTACAACGGTTCAAGTCTAAGAGTCCTGGGGAAGGCTCTATTTAGCCAGCCAAGCCACACACCCTGTCATTGTCAAAGAGTGTGGCGTTAGCATAAGGGGATGGGTGGCTGGTTCTCCCTTGTGAAAGTACTTCCACTTAAAAACAGGCCACACTTCTTTCCTACTTTCTTATAAATACGGAGGAAGTAATTTAGGTCATTAAGATCACCCACAAGAGTCAACTGTGCCCTGGGAGGGAGAGATGTTCACACAGGCACTAATAGTATGACTCTCAACCACAGAGCGCAGAATCTGACCAGAACTCCTAACAGGAAGCTGTACTCTCCTTGCCTGCTGTGGCTAAGGGGTGTGGCTTTGTCATACTCTGTAGCTAAGTAGGAAAGTGGTTCCCAAACAGCATGTAGTAAATAACACACACACTCAAACCTCAGCTCTGTCATGTGACCAGAGCAAGTTCCTCAACATTTCAGTGTCTCAGTTTCCTCATATGTAAAGGTGGACTTGTATTAATACTTTCTTTTATTGCTGTAAAAATTGTAGAAATTGATTTTGCACAAAGCCTTAGAGTGCCTGGCATGCTAGTTAAGTGTGTTTGCAATTTTAGCGCTATTATTATTGTCATTAATATTCTGAGGAACACGGGCTTTGCAGGGGAACAGCCGTGGCTCCTATCACAATTCTGCTTCTTACCAACTGCAACTTTGAGCAAGCTAATCCATCTGGCACCTCGGTTTCCACATTTCTAAAATGGGTGCGATAAGAGAGCCTTCCTGTGGCGTTGCCATGAGCACCGATGAGCTCATACGTCAAAGGCACTCATCAGGATGGAGTGTGTCCCATGTGGAGCACCCAACAAATGTTTGCCCTTGTTAGCCTGGGTTTAAGTATATTCATCCCTGTCAACACGCGCGGTTATTAATACTTATTACGTGCTCTCTGTGGCTGGGGCAATGTACTAGAACCTCTGGGGAAAACAAGGAAATTAGATCTGGAAGGGACCTCAGAGAACTTGTCCAACTTTGTTACTTACTTGACTTTAACACTGAGATCTGAACATCCACAATTCATCAACTGGAAAAGGAGGTGACCCGTCTGCCTGCTCCCAGGAGCAGTGTCCCTGGCGGCAACTCAGACACTACAACTCTGGCTGAGAGGATGGCTTGTGTTGTGCCTCCAAAGTGGCTGGGTTTGCTGGCACCAAGCAACCAATTACTCGAAAAATCTGGAGGAAAGCAGATCACTTAATCTATCTGCAGAGTAGCGAGAAAGCGGCACTCCCTGAGAAAATGTTAACTCCATACGGGACTGGAGGTTCAGCAGTATTAAGCAAGCTGTTCTCAATCCTAAGGAGCTCTGCTGCTGAGATGTAGTGGGTGTAACAGTGAGCTAAAGATGGCTTCATTTTTCACTTCCTTGCTTTTTTTACTCAAAGTACTGCTGTGAGTTAGCATATGGCAGCTCAGATGTGTGAATGAGTGTAATTTGTATTTGTGATATCTACAGCTAGAAGGCATTTATTTAGGAATGGGGAAAAACAATATAGAAGAGGATAGAGACATGATGTCCTTAAAGGCAGTAACTTTTAGGGTTCTGGCAAACGAGCTCTGACATTCAGGTGCCTTGCCAACAGTAATCCCAAGCAATCTGTCTCCACACTTTTCCTTCGAAATACTTGGCAAAAGCAGACCGGAGGAAGGCAGCACCTCGACTATCCTTGTTCTTCAGTCATTCCAACAGATGACATCATCTGTGACTGCATTCCCCTTTGCTCATAACGATCATCAGACTTGGAAAATCAAAATCAGGCTACTTATCCAAGCCCTGTCCCCCTTTGTAAACCTACACAACCAATTATTCAGCCTTTAAAATTATTCTGCTTTAAAGAGCATGCCGTAGTGGGGTAGTAGAAAGTGGAGAAAGGATATTCTACGCGGAATATCCAGAATGCCTTTTGCTTTCATGTATAACCCTCTCTGCCTGATAACAAGGCTTTTGTAAAAACTTCAAGTTCCCACTGAGGTGTCTTTAATTTTCAGACTCATTTGGTTTGTTTGGTTTTATTTTAATCTGCAAATTATTGTTTTTCATATTGTGAGAATATATACCTAAAGTCACTCTGAGAATTTAAGAAGACAGTCTGTGTGGCCTGGACAATTTCTCCAAAAATACGGATGGAGGGGAAGGTGAAGACTATGGGACAATACAGTAAGTACCCGATTTACAAAAAGATTCCGTTCCGGGAGAATGTTCTTAAATCAGATTTGTTTGTAATCTGGCAAAGTGAGTCTTATACAGTATACCTGTGAATCTTATACAGTACGCCTGTGAAAGTTCACAGCTCTAATATTTGTAAGTCAGGGACTTGCTGTAGTTAACATCAACCTGACACTCTGTGTTCCACTCCCAGTAACTGTGTCCCTGAAGCAGAAAGGAATATACAGTGTTGGGCTGGGGGTTTAGCTCAAGTGGTAGAGCGCTTGCCTAGTAAGTGCAAGGCCCTGAGTTCGATCCCCAGCACTCCCACCCTGGCCATAGAAGCCATAGGAATACATACTGTTAGCACTGTCCAGGAAATAGAAGGGAATGTGTCAGCCTCAATTCCATCAGCAGTTCTTGACCTTTTATTCATCATTCATCCATTCATTCAAGAAAAAAAATAACTTGTACCTCCTCTGTCTTAGGCACTAGAACACAATGACAAATCAGACCTAGTTCCTTCTCTGTAATCAGCAAAAGGGCCCATCAATCTCCTGCCCCTAAAATATATCCTAGGTTCTTAGGTGTGTGATCTTCAGTTTTATTTTCTATGATAAACATTTGTTATTCTTTTTTTAGCACCTCTACATCTAAATTGTGCTTCAGTACTACTGGCTGTCCCTCTTGATGTGTTTGTAGGAAACAGGGCATTGCTAGCATCCCTTGTATCTCAAATAGGGGACGACTGCAAGGCTCCGCTAATCAGAGCACGTGTGCTGGGTGATGGGTCAGGGGCTGGAGGGTCACTGACATCCATCCTACCACTCACGAGGTCAGCAGCAATAGTGCACTCCAGAGCCAGTCATGGCAAGGTGATGAAAGGGGTGGAGTCTTCTTAGGATCGGCTCTTTTGGGATGTCAGGAGCATATTGTGGCCACATAGATTCTAGTCCTAGCTTTCTGAAGCTCCTGGAAATTCAGTGAGTGACCCACTATTTTAATATTTTTCTTTCTGTTTAAATTAGCCAGGTTTGGTTTCTGTAGTTTTCTGTTAAGCTCCCTGAGAGATAAAACCCCTCAGACACCTCTCAGCACCTGAGTGGTAAAGATTGCTGGGTGGAGGAAAGAAAGAGTTAGGCAGAAAATTTCAGAGAATAATCCTTTATTTTCCTCCAAAATACATCAGAAGCTGATTCTACTCAATGGAAAGCCCTATTTGGCCTCCAATTTCCATCATTGTAGCTTGCTCTTAATGAAAACATCATTTTTCAAATTAGATGCATTTAAGCAACTTCATTGTATAATCCGTGTTGATTCAGTAATCCTTTTTCCTAGAATCTCCTCTGAGTAAATTATCTATTGTTTCATTTTAAGAATATTTGTGTTAGTCAGAGTAATCCAGAGAACAGAATTCATAGGATATATATAGACATGTAGAAAGAGATTTATTATAAGCAATTTGCTTATGGAGGTTTATAAGTCCCATGCTCTGCCATCTGAAATCTGGAGGCCTAGAAAAGCTGGGAATACAGTTCCAGTCCAAGCCCAAAGGCCGAGATCCAGGACAGCCAGTGGTGAAGCACCAATCTGAGTCCAAATGTCAAAGAATCAAGAGCTCTGATGTCCCAGGGCAAAAGAAGATAGATAGCCCTCAAGAAGACAGAAAGCAAATTCACTCTTTCTCTTCCTTTAGTTCTATTTTCCCCCTCAAGATTGGAAGATGCCTGCGGAGAAGACTGCTGAGAGTAGCTCTTCTTTACTCAACCTACTGACTGATTCAAATGCTATTTTTTTCCGGGAACGCCCTGATAGACACATCCAGCAATAATGTGTTACCAGCTTTCTGGACATCCTTTAGCCTAGTCAAGTTGACATATGTCTAAATTACTTTTCTCTTTGCTGAGAGACACAATACCTGACACCCACAAATTAGAAGAGGAAAGGTCTATTTTGGCTCACAATTTGTAGAGGCTTTAGTCCATAGTCTGCTGGCTCCAAGGAAGGGCAGCATGACATAGAGACATCACAGAAGAGAAACAGTCTATGGTGAGGCAGGCAGAAGGCAGCAGGCAGCAGCAGAGGCCCTATCTTCTTTCTGTCCCTTTATATTCCATATATTATCCACACCCAGAACTATGCTAATTTCTGTCAGTGGACTAAATTAGTACTGCACACCCTTAATTCCAGTATCACATGGCCTAGATCCAACCAGCTCCAAAATCCCCACCTATGAGCACATGAGGCGTTAGGGAGATATCTAGATACAAGCCATAACGTATAAAATTAACCATCACAATAATGATCACAGAATTACTGGTGAAAATGATAAATTAGAAACAACCTAAATGTACTTCATTGAAATTTAGCAGAATTACTAAAAATAATGTGTTCAAATACCAATTAAATTCAGGAGGAAGATATAAAATTTATGGTTTAGATCTAGAATGTACCCCAAAGAACTCATGTGTGCAGAGGTGGGGCTTTGGGGAGGTGACTGGATCGTGGGGTGCTGTACTCATCAGTGGACTAGCCCATGGATGAGTTCAGAGTTTAATATTATTACAAAGTCGGGCCTAGTCAGAAGAGGCACATCACCAGTGTGTGACCTGGAATGGTATATCTCCTTCCCCTCTCTTCCCTGCTCCACCATACTGTTTCTGCCTTGGATCCAGCCCACCATAGACTGAAAATGTGGACCAGAATTAAACTTTCTTCTTTAAGTTGTTGTGTCTCAGTGATGAGACAGTAAGACAAAAACCTTCTAGAGATAGTCCCCAACTTACAACGGTTCAATTTACAATTTTTTCAACTTTATGATGGGATGAAATGTTTTTCACATTTTGAGTTTTGATCTTTTCCTGGACTATCAATGTGTAGTACAATACTTTCTTGTTACGGCTGGGCAGCAGCAATGAGTCACAGTTTCTCGTCAGCCCCTCCATCAAGAGGGAGGCGATCAACATTCTACAGTGTGCTCTCTAGCTAAGTTATGATGTTCAGTAAATTCAATATATTAATGTATTGTCGATTTGTTATATTTTCAATTCGTGATGGGATTATGAGATCATAAATTCACTATAAGCCAAGGAGCATCTATACAAAGTATGGTCTGGCAGTAGAACACTGATTTGAACATTTTTATTTGCTCTTAAAAGAACTAAGCAAAACAAGAAATAAAAAGGGGAATGGGATGTGCTAGAGTTTGAATATGCTCTCTTGTTGCTCTAATTTTGTACCTCTGTGATTATCAATATCCGGATGTGTTTAATGCAGCATGGAAATTGGTCTTCACAGATACCGCAGTTTTCCACAAAATACTCACAAAGCAATAAATTTAACAGAAACATTCCATTTGTTAATGGGCATGTGTGAACAAGAAGTGGAGAAAATAGGCTAACATTTAAAAACGGTTTAGTCCCTAATAACTGAAAGTCTAGTTACATAAATGGACACTCTCAGTGTTCATACCTTCAACTTTGGATACATGATTGAAATATTGCTTGGGAAACATTTTATTAAAATTGAGCTAAGCTGCCCAAAAAAAGGAAGGTTCAAAATTTAATATAAAATTCTTACTTTATATGAACAATGTATGTCTAAAAGGCAATAGACAAAAATATTGACAGCTATCATCTCTTCTTTGTGAGATTGCAGGTCCTTAAAATTTTTTAATGGCTAGAGAACAACTAGATACTACTTATTTTGCATATATACTTTTTTTTACTATTTGGAATTTAGAAATTTTCTGTAGTGATTATGTGAGAGTCTTTCCCCGAAGAAAAGCATTAAAAATATAAATATATTAATAAAAATATACAAATACATTTTGAATTCTGATCTTTCACTAATTCCAGCTGCTACCCCAGCAGCATTTGTAAGTAAAGGCGGTTCTAACATGTTTGCAAGGGAGTATCAAGAAAACACTGCCAGTGAAACGAGCAACAGAACAGGATTCCAGCCTGTGCAAAGCTTGGGTAGACAATGGATTTTAAAAAATGGATTTTTAAAGTAGAGATCAGATAATCTCGAGTGACTGATGAGTTGTATGCACTGACAGGGCTATAGGAACTCAAGAAAAATTTGCTCATCACAATTGGAGGATTGGACAGATTTCTTGAGGCCAGCAGGACTTTTACTCTAAGTCAATTATCCTCATTTGATGGTCTTAAATTTTCTTTATCCAGCCGTGGGGGTACATAGTGGTAATCCCAGCACTCCAGGAGGCTGAGGCAATCTGGGCATGTGATGATGCAGGGAGAAAGTTCAAGCCCAGGTTTCAGGTTCGGTAACTGTCTCAAAATAAAAATAGGAAAAGGCTGGGGATGTAGCTCAGTGCAAAGGCTATGGGTTTATTTCCCAGTACCACAAGAACAAAACCTTTTTCTTTACAGTCTTGAAAATTATTGAAAACCCCAATGGACTTTTTTCATGCGTGAGATTAGTGGGGGGGGGTTGATTTACCCAATTAGAAACTAAAACAAGTTTTAAGAATATTTGCTTGCTGGAGGGGCTGCAGGGAAAAAGGAACCCTCCTCTACTGTTGGTGGGAATGTAGACTGGTCCAACCACTGTGGAAATCATTGTGGAGATTCCTCAGAAAACTACAACTAGAGGTTCCATTTGACCCGGCTATTCCTCTGCTGGGTATCTTCCCAGAAGAATTAAAATCATCATATCACAGTGATATATGCACAACCATGTTCATAGCAGCACAATTTGTAATAGCTAAGTCTT